>JAODAL010031485.1:0-48381 GCA_025379985.1 Phyllomedusa bahiana
CAGGAGACTGCGCCAAGTTTGAGTGACAACTTTCATACACTACTAACAACGGGCACGACGAAAGAACGCCCCAAAAAAAATGGGGTTTTTATTATATATTGGGTCACTTTTCTTCAACTTGTCGTGAAAATAATGAGGAATATCCTGGAAGTATTCTCCAGAACGCTTATTATAGTTATTATTATGCTCATTTGGGAAAAGGGAAAACTGCAGAATTGTAGGGGTTTTTTGTTTGTTTTTTTTAAAATAGTAATTTTGAAATTTGGGGAAAAAACATCACCCCCAAAAATTCTTTCAAAATTATTTTGTAAAAAAGCATGATGTAAACAGGGTCATGTTTTGATGACACATTTCCTTTAATTTTGGTTTTGTACACAAAATGTCCTGCCAATTTTGTAAATTTTAAATTTCAAAAAAACCCCTTGCGACTTTAAAAATTGATTCTGAGATTCCTTTTTGGGGGAAATAGATTTCTTCAGTAATTTTTAAAAGATTTAAAAATCAATTTGAGCTGCAAGTAAAGAATGGTGAAATTGATTTGTTCATTTTGTTGCTTGTTATTGTTTACAAGCCACATGAAAACCAATTTGTAGAACTGCTTCTGTGAATTTGCAATGGGTCCCTTTTATCTGACCCGGGGGATTTGGGCGGTTTGCCCCTAAAATTTGCAAAAAAATAAATTTATGGCTTCCTTTACCACAGTTTTTTGTGGGTTATTCTCTTTTTTGTAAAAAAAAACCTTTAAAAAATTTCATGTTTTTTTTTTTTAGCATTTTTAAATGGTTTTTTTTATGCGACTGCATTTTTTTTTTTCCTAAAAAAAGTCTGTATAAAACACCAGAAAAAAAATATGCCTAGGTTTGGGACCTTGGGCCCCTGTTCACCGGTTAAAAAAGGGGCCCCGTATTTGGGTCGTAATTACGCCCCGAAGTGGCCCAATTCGGGCGAAGGCCCATTCATTACGGTAATTCAAGTTCTCATAAGAACTATGGATTACGTTCCTCTCCCCCCCCGGCGAATCCCCCGGGCGGGGGATAATTCACCTGTCACTTTTAGCGGCGATACGCGCCGCTAGCTTTATATTAGGGGCCCCGAAGTGCCGGCCCCTGCTTACTCCCCCCCCCCCGCCCCGCCCCCGTCCACAGGGTAATTGCGGGGGTAATTTTGTCCCCAATTAAGCCTGTGCATTTGCCTTTGGGTATGTTCACAAAAGCGGATTCGGACATGTTCCTGGGGTCTGATCCCCAAATCCAGAACAGCCCCCAATCCGACTGTAAAGTGATTACAAAATACACTATGTAAAATCAGGTGGTCATTCAAACGCATGATTTTACCCATTTGAATTTGTTTTACACATGATAATAAAAGAATTAAAAAGGGAGAAATCTGCGTTAGAAATCTTGCTAAAATTCCACACTGGAAAAATTAACATTGTTCCCCTAAATTGTGTGGGAAAAAATCCACAAAATACTCGGGCAGTTTACGGGGCTTTTTTTATTGAGCTTTTTTTACATTTTTTTTTTGGGGCTTTGACAGATTTTACTAGAAGTCAATGGAGAACTATAAAACTCACTGCTTTTTTTTTTTGCTTTGTGCTTTATTTTCTCTTTTTTCGTCAGTGGCAGTTTTTTTTTCCAACATGAAAGCTGTAAGGGATTTTTTCCCCGGCTTTTTTGGATCCCGATTTTGGATCTAAAAAGGTTTTTGGATCTAAAAGGGGACCCCCCAAACATGTCCAACACGCAGCTGCATGTTTGGATAGTGTTGGATAAAGCAGGGATCGCAAACTATAGTTTATTTTTTAGGGTTTGCTGCATCTTTGGACCAAGAATTAAATTCAATTCTTGAAACAGATCCCGAAAACGGATCCGAAAAACACAATTAAAACATCGTGGGGGAACGGCGTGCTGTTTCTAAAAAAGAACAAAGTTTAAAATCAACTGTATTTATTCAATGGTTTGGGTCCCTTTGGGTCGTGATGGATCCACACACGTAACGAAAGGTATGTTACAGGAGTTAAAACGTTTGAACAACCCTAAGGGCCACAGTATGAAAAAGTTTTGGTCTAAAACATAGAAACTATGGGGAAAAAAGTGAGTTTTAGGACCAAAAATTAAAATCATGGGCCCCAAAGTGTATTTGTTTCAGGAATTTATTCCCTTTTCCCCAAATAGCTGGGGTTTTCTTTGGTATTTTTTCTTGGAATTTATGTGGTGTTTTTTTCCCAAAGATGTGTACAGGAAAAAATGTGAGGTTTTTTTTGTGGATTTTTTTTTTTACTTGGGCCCATTTTCACATGCTTTTTTTTTTGCCTTTCAGAAATATTGAATTTCCCTTTGGGGGCAAAATGTCAAAAATTTTTCTCCCAAAAATTGGGCCCCAAATTAGGGCAAAAAAGTTTTGAAGGAAGGGGTTGAAAATGAAAAGTCGAGTCCTTTTCCCGTGTTTAATGTTCCCGATGTTTTGAAAGTGGTTTTTTTTTTGGTTTTATTTTAAAAGGTATAAAGAAAGGGGGCCCCAAACCCCCCCGGTCGCGGGGCCCCCACCGGGCCCTTTGCGTATTTTCCCCGCCCCGGTTTCCCCCGGCCCGGGGTAACCCCTTTATGGGGGCCCCCCGGTTTAAATTAGTCCGGGTGGTCGGCTTTTTGTCTGCGCGCCGCTGTTTTTTCCCGGGCCGCGCCCGAACCCAGCAGCTGCCTCATCGTGGGCGGGATTTACGGGAAAGCAGGGGGCGATGCATTACCGCCCCGGGTTTTCCCCATGATGTAGATGCGGCGCTCACTGAGCCCCGCATCTGCAGCGGGTGAGCGGCGCCGGGGGGGTGATGAAAAGTGACGTCAAAACCCCCCCGCCGCTCGTTCCCGTCGGTGGGGGGAGGGGGGGTGGGGCCCCCAGGGGTCCGGGAAAGGTGAGGACTATTTTCTTTTTTTTTTTTTTTTTTTTTTAAATTTTCCTGGCTGGGCCCATTTTGGGGGGAGTTAGCTATCCTAAATGGGGGGGGCCGATATCATACTGGGGGCCAAACTATCTTTTTGGGGGGCCAGCTATCATTTTCTGGGGGGCAGCTTTCCCCTTTGGGGGCCAGTATCACTACTGGGGGCGCTTTCATATTGGGGGCCAGGTATCACTACTGGGGGGCGTAGCTATCATTCTGGGCAGTAGCTAAACACTACTGGGGGCGGCTATTCACTATTTGGGGGGCCCGCCCAGTAAACCTACTGGGGGCAGCTAGCTATCACTACTGGGGGCCAGCTATCACTACTTTGGGGGGAGCTAAACTATCATAATGGGGGGGCAGCTATCCTACTGGGGGGCCGCAGCTATCACTTTCTGGGGGCAGCTTGCCCATCATACTGGGCAAATAGGGCCCTCACTAAATGGGGGGAAATATATCACTACTGGGGGCAGCTATCCTTTTCTGGGGGCAAGGGTAAACAATTTCTGGGGCCCGCTATCCTACTGGGGGGGGGGCTAGCTATCATATGGGGCCCAGCTAGCTATCCCCATGGGGGCAGCTAGCTTTTCACTACTGGGGGCGTTGCTATCATACTGGGGGGGCCCCCTTTCACTACTGGGGGCCCGCTATCATTTTTCTGGGGGCCAGCTATCATACTGGGGGCCGCTATCATACTGGGCCCGCTAGTTCATTTCTTTGGGGGCCCGCTAGCTTTTCAATACTGGGGGAAGCTAGCTTTCACTATGGGGGCCAGCTAGCTTTTCCCCTACTGGGGGCAAACTAGTATCACTACTTGGGGGGC
The DNA here is from genome assembly GCA_025379985.1 of Phyllomedusa bahiana. Taxonomy (NCBI): domain Eukaryota; kingdom Metazoa; phylum Chordata; class Amphibia; order Anura; family Hylidae; genus Phyllomedusa; species Phyllomedusa bahiana. Next base: position 3,759 of record JAODAL010031485.1, read on the forward strand.
CCGTAGCTATCCCCTCTGGGGGGGGGTATCACTACTGGGGGGCCCCCGCTATCTTTTTATACTGGGGGCCAGCTACACTACTGGGGGCCCGCTTTCATACTGGGGGGGAGCCCAGCTATACTACTGGGGGAAAAATAGTAAACCTAAATGGGGGGAAACTATCCCCCCCAAATGGGGACCAGTAGCTATCACTAATTGGGGGGCAGCTAGGGTATCACTATTGGGGGCCAGTTAGCTTCATATGGGGGGGGGAACTATCCCCTTATGGGGGGCCAAACTAGCTATCACTTTTTTTTGGGGGCTATTCCCCTAAATGGGGGGGCCAAACTATCACTACTGGGGGACCAGTTTTTATTTTCTGGGGGCCCGCTATCCAAATACTGGGGGGGGGAGCCCATCACTACTTGGGGGAAACTTTCTTTTACACTGGGGGGCCCAAACTAGCTATTTATATGGGGGACAGCTATCCCCTACTGGGGGCCAAACTAGCTATCCTACTGGGGGAGTAAACTATCACTACTGGGGGCAGCTATCACTACCCGGGGCAAACTAGCCTTTTATAATTCGGGGGGAGCTAGTATCACAATGGGGGCCATCCCATCATACTTTGGGGGCCCGCTAAACAATACTGGGGGCCAGCTTGCCCTTTTATTACTGGGGGGGGCCCGTATCACCTTTCTGGGGGCAGGTGGTATCCAACCTTTTTTTTTTTTGGGGGGGGAAAACTTTTTCCCCTAATGGAAGGGGCAGCTACCTCTTGGGGGGGCAGCTATCTATCACTACTGGGGGGAGCTAAAATATTTACTAACCCGGGGGCCCGCATCACTACCCGGGAGCCGGCCCATCACTACTGGGGGCCCGCTAGCTATCAAATATGGGGGCCAAGGGTAGCTATCACTATTGGGGGCGCTAGCTATCACTACTGGGGGACAGCTTTGCTATCACTACTGGGGGGCAGTAGCTATTTTCTATGGGGGCCAGGGTTTGGGTATTTACTACTGGGGGGGAAAAATTTTCAAATACTGGGGGGAGCTTGCTATCACTACGGGGGGAAATGCAAAACACTGGGGGGACAGCTTTTACTATGGGGGGGAGCTATCACTATGGGGCAGCTAGCTATCATTAATGGGGGCAGCTTTGTATCAATACTGGGGCAGCTACGTGTCAACCCATCACTACTGGGGGCAGCCCATGGGGTCACTATTTACTACTGGAGGGGGAAACTACGTTTTCACTTTCACTCTGGGGGCCCGCTATGTGTTAAATATCCAATACTGGAGGGGGAAACTTTGGGTCAATTTTTCACTTTCTGGGGCAGGGTAAATGTCATGTCCATATGGGGCGCTACGTATTAAATTCATACTGGGGGAAACTATGTTTCAAATATGGGGGGCCCGCTACGGTTATCACTATCACTACTGGGGGGGAGTAAGGGGATCACCCATCCCCTACCCGGGGGAAGGGTATGTTATCCTTTTGGGGGGGGGGCTATGTATCATTTTACTACCCCGGGAGGGTTCTATTTATTTTAAACACTACAGGGGCAGCTTTGGGATCATTATCACTAATGGGGCAGTATTTTATTATTTTGGGCCCCTGAGGGGGACGGGTTTTGTATTTTTACCCCTTTTGGGGAGGGTATGTAATCACTTTCCCCTAATGGGGGCTATGTATCCCCTTTATCACTCGGGGGGAGCCCATGTATCATTATCATACTGGGGGGCAGCTTTGTTTCACTACTACTGGGGCGCTAGGGTTTTTTAGAATGCAGGGGCAGTAGTATCACTATCATCTGGGGGGCTATGTATCATTTTTCCTACAGGGGCGTATGGTTTATTAAAAAAACACTTTGGGGCAGCTATGTTCCCTTATCCCTTTCAGGGGAAGCTATGTATTAAATTTTCAAATAAATGGGGGGCCCGCTATGTATCATTTTTCACTACTGGGGGAGTATGTATTTATTAAACAAATAATGGGGCCCGTATGTGTCCTATCACTACAGGGGCAGCTATGTTTTCAATTTTTCCCCTACTGGGGGCAGCTATTTTGTCTTTTTCCCCTTTTTTGGCCCCAGCTGTGTCCCCTTTTCACTTTCTGGGAGCCCATGTTTTTATTTTCACTACGGGGGGCAAAATTTTTACCTTAATTTGGGGGGCTATGTGTATTTTCACTAAATGGGGCAGCCTTTTTTTCATTATTTAAAATATGGGGGGGGAGCTTGTTTCATTATCAAAACTGGGGCAGCTTTGTATCAATATCACTTTTTGGGGCAGCTATGTTTTCATTTTTCATTTCTGGGGTAGCTATGTATCACTATCAATACTGGGGGCAGCTAGGGATCACTATCAATACTGGGGCAGTGTGGGTTTAAAATTTTTTACAGGGGCAAGGTATGTTTCCCTTTTTTAAATACAGGGGCAAAATATGTATTTTTATCACTCTGAGGCGCTATGCTTCATTATCACTTTCTGGGGGGGGGGGAACTTCTAAAGTATCACTATCACTACTGGGGGCAGCTATTATCACTATCAATAATGGGGCAGCTATGTTTCATTTTTATATGGGGGGAGCTATGTATCATTAATTTCTGGGGGGGACTATTTCATCCCCTATCACTACTGGGGGCAGCTGTGGGGTTTTCCATTATCACTTACCCGGGGCAGCTTTTGTTCATTATCAAATACAGGGGCAGCTATGGGATTTTTATCAATACTGGGCAGCTATGCTTTTTTATCACTACTGGGGGCAGGGTTTGCTTTTGTATCACTTCAATTTTGGGGGAGCTTTTGCATCACTTTCACCCACTGGGGCGGGTATGTTTCACTATCATACTGGGGGGGGTATGTTTTTAAATTTTTCCCTTAAAGGGGGTAGCTAAGTATTCCCCCTTTTCAATACTGGGGGGGGAGCCTATGTGTCATTAAACACTACAGGGGGAGTATGTAAAAAATCACTACTGGGGGAAGGCCCATGTTTATTTTTCCTTTCTGGGGGAAGCTTTTGTTTCACTATCACTACTGGGGCAGCTAGCTATTTTTATAACATATGGGGAGCTTTTTGTAAACATTATACTACAAAGGGGAAACTATTTTATCACCCACTGTGGGGAGCTATGTTTCACTAAACACTTTGGGGCAGTATCTATAAATTCACTTTCTGGGGGAGCTATGTATCCCATCACTCAGGGGGGGGGCTATCTATCCAAATACTGGGGGGAGCTATGTATCACTATCCCCCTACTGGGGCAGCTAGTTTCATTATCACTACTGTGGGCAGCTATGTTTATTAAACACTATGGGGCCCGCTATGTTTCATTATCATACTGGGGGCAGCTATGTTTCTTTTTCATACTGGGGGGGGAGCTATGTATTTCCCATCACTTTTGGGGGGGAAAATATTTAAATTTTTACAGGGGGGTATAAACTCTATAAATTTGGGAGAGCTGAAATTTCATATGTATTTTTTATACATGTTAAAATTTAAACCCCCGAGCTTTATCAAAAATTAAATGCAGTTGATTATCAGCTCTGTGGGGTCCCGCATTTTAATATAATAGTGACCCACAGAGCCCGACAATCAGTCTCCCGTTATAAATACTGGTTAAAACCCCCACGTTTCCCCCCAAATGACCAGTATACATTTATTGGGGTTTTTTTTTGTGTTTTTGATTCTAAAAAATCCAAAACCCTCCATAAACCCCCCCTCCAATAAAAAAGCCCCCCCAAAAACCCGCCCCCCCCCTGGGAAAGGAAAAATTGTAGTGCATCAAAAAACCCGGGCCTGGTAGAAAAAAGGTTGGGGGGGCCCCTGGGGATTTAAAAATTTTAGATGCCTCGCCTGTTTTGTTTAGGGGGGGGATTGTAATGCGCCCCCACTCATGTATTAAAAGGGTTTTTGATTGGCGGGGGAAAAAAAAGAAAAGTCATTGAATAGCATGTCCGTGAATAGAAAAATATGGAACTGGGGTCCCCCGGGTTGGAGGAACCCCAAGGGGCCCAGCAATACCTTTTGCCCCTGCTGGCTCTTTATGTTGAATAAAGGGTGAGAGCAGCAAAAAATACATTTCAAATTAAAAATGTAAATTTAGAAATTTAAAATTTTATAAAAAAAATTTAACAACATGATCAGGGGGAATTTTTTAATGTAAAAATTTTTTTTTAAAATTCTTTTGAATTTTTTAAAAAATTTTTTAGGGATATTTCCCATATTTTTTTGGGGGCATTTTTATTTTTTTATTAATTTTTTATGATCACATTTTTTATTAAATTTTAATTTAAATTTAAATTTTTTTAAAATTTGATAATTATAATAAATTACTTTTTATTATTGTACTGATGTAAGTTGAGAAACATTAGACATTTTTGCTCATTACAGCAAATCCAGCTCCGCGTCGACTCATCAGGCTCAGGCAGAGTACATTCACATAGGTCTGCCTGTTCGAGCAGTAATGCGCCTAGTTTTGCCGACCCACATTCATATATGTGTCTAATATTATGAGTGTGGTGCGACACACCTCCATAACATCCCCAGAACACCCCCTCATGTTAGGCGCTTTAGAAAGTGTCGAGTCTTATGAGCAATGCGCCTAACACATTCATTAGGTGCATTAGATATCGTAGCCGCTCAGTTAGGTGCATTGTACGCCAGAAAAAGGGTGAAAAACCCTTTCATACATGTTGCCCTTAGAGTGTGCTATGTTTGTGAAAAAATGCACCTAAAATTAAGAAAAAATGCACAAGGAAAAAACAATGTATATGATGCGGTTAATATTTCCATTTTGATTTTCACCTGAATACTGGCGGGTGCAGCGTTTGCACAAAAAATGACAAAAAAGACTGCTTAAAGCTGATATCTGTTGGAAAAAAACACAGCATATAAAACTACCCTAAATCACGTGGTATATGAATCACATGGTTTGTGACGGTAAAAAATACACCAGAAAAAAAGCACCAAGGGCCACATGTATAAAACGGTTTTGGTCTAAAACTCATTTTTTTTTTCCCCATGGGTTTTTCTAGGGGGAAAAAAAAAGTGAGTTTTAGACCAAAACTGTATCATACATGTGGCCCCTAAAACCATCAGATGTACTTTTACACAATGGGCCTCATTTATCAAAACTATCTAACTTAATAAGACGGTCTTTGTTGCCCATAGCGATTAATCAGAGCTCAGCTTTTATTTTTCCAGAGCACTGTATGAAATGAAAGCTGAGCTCTCATTAGTTGCTATGGGCAACAAAGACAGTCTTACTGCTAGACAGTTTTCATACATAAGGCCCAATTAATTGCCAATGCATGGTAACATGGTGGCTCAGTGGCTAGTCCTGTTGCCTTGCAGCACTAGAGTCCTGCAAATATTTTGTATGTTATCCCCTGGTTTGTGTGGGTGTCCTTTGGGTACTTCTGTTTCCCTCACGCTTAATCTAGAACTTATATTGTGCTCCTCAATTGTTAACAAAATCTGTACAGTGCTGTGGAATATCATATTAACTTAATTAATAAATAAATAAAACACATGCAGTTTTTAGGGCTTTTTTTAATTAAAAAAGATAACAAAAGTATGGATAGAAAAAAGTTATTGTCACATCTTTCACAACTCTCCCCATTGACCTATGGGAAGCGATGACTGTGGCATTTTTTGTTGGCAAAATGTGACATTTTGTCCAGAAAACACTATGGGGTATATGTATGAAAACTGTTGCCCATTGGCCAGTTCTAAATCACTGTAGATGAGTGTAGAATGCAACAGTGTGTATGAACCTGTCGTACAGTGGTTCATAAATGTGCAGTATCGTAAGTGCTGCGCAGCATTAATGTAGCGCATTGCAACTGGTGCAAATTATGCGCTGTATGTAGATATAGGTCACTGGGAGCATAGGTCAGGATTTTGCATGCTATATAAACTTTTTAGGAACTTTTTTTGTTAAAATGTTTTTATTTCTCGTTTTTGCTACATTTAATGATGCAAATTTTATTCAGGCCTACATACGGCAGTCACTGACACCTGAGGCCTCCTGGGACTTGAGGTGTGCCAAGCAAGATCACTACAATAGTTTCTATTCACTGACATGCTATTCTAACAGCTTTTATTTTATTTGTTGCCTGCTGTGATATTTATGTAATCACTAATAATATTTTGATAACTCTGTAACTACCCGATTGAGAATGGGATTTATGATAGATGCTGTATTGGTTTGAGAATTTTATATTATATAATTTGATATTAATTTTATATTATTTATCTTTATATTAATTTTATATTATATAATTTTATATAGTTGAATAATTATCATAAGTTAGTTTTTATTACTTAAAGGATATCAGTTGGAAAAGAGTTGCTTCTTTTGCCTATTGGCAGTCACAGTTCGTCTACTACAACTTTGAGCTCAGCCATACCACTTCTAAATTGAAATACAACAAGAAAAAAAAACATATAGTAACCAACCTCTGACCAACTCAATATAAACTATCAACCATAATAATCAGAAGAAAAAAAAGTATAAATAAAATGATATTTTATTTAATGAAAATTAAAAATCCATACAAAAATACAGATACAATACGATAATGGGGATAATAACAGATACCAAAAGGGGTTACATTTATAAATACATGTATATACACATAATGACTAGGATCCACATCCACATGATACAATTAAAAATAATGTGTCCAGAGTGCAACAAACAATAATATATAGATATAGGGAAAAATCTTAAAGTGCAAGTATATATAATTAGAAATATTAATAAATGTAATAAATAAATAATTAACCCCTATAAAAAAATAAATGACAGTGCTGCAATGACATATAGATATATATAAGACAATAGTGCCTTAATATAGACAGGATCACAAGTTAGTAATAAATGCAGTGTAATAATATTACCCAAATGGTATATGTCAGAAAGTCTCCCTACACGCTTTTCGCGCTAGTGGCTTCTTCAGGGGGACTAAATTGGTCTGGCTTGTTTCGACAGTTTTGCACCACACTTTGCTATGACACCTTCATAAATGTGTCTAATCGTACGAATCTGGCGTGACACGCCCCTGTAGAATTGGCCCATACAAACGTGTCAGGTTTGTGGCACAATGTGGCAGATTTTGGCATGTGACGGTTTATACATTTATCGAACAGGGCTATGACAGTTTTTTCAGCTCAAAGCACGCCAGAAAACTGACGCAGCCCTGTTCATACATATCCCCTATGTGTGAAATCCATTTAAAATGACCTTGTGCTGATTTTTAATGACTTTGTGAGCAGTCAGAGGTTAATTATGGTTCACATTCCAGACATGACTGATGGTAATTAATGTATATTCTTTGGATTTGTTCTAGGTACCCTGACACTTTCCATATTGGTTAATCATAATCAAGCCACTTGAACATCCTTAATTAATGGATAAATATTTTGCTTTGCTTTGGCATAAAAGCCTTTTGAAAGATGGCTTGAATATTCTGATCACACACTTTTGTCTCGGTGCTACAATGTGATGAGGCTGTTATTTAATCCCGGGCAGTATTAGACCATAGACAGCTGGCATTTATCTGCTTTCTCTTTGTTGCTTTCTTTTCTATGTTGCAAGTTTCTTGTCCTCCCCATCCCCTCTACTTTCTATTCATGTCCAATCCCTCCGATCACTTCCTTATTTCTTGTATTTACTGTATGTTACATTTCAGGTATCTCCACTTCTAATTTACCTTGGACCATTTTTATTCTTCATTTTATCTTTAATATTGCATTTTTAGATTTAATATTTTTAATATTTTAATATTAATTAATTATTATTAATTAAGTAATTTAATGTATTTATTTATTACGTATTAATTTATTTTTTAATCCTTTAATATATTTAATATTGCAGCTTTATATTTAATATTGTTAATTGTCCTTTCATTTTTCCTTCCATTCCCTATAATTCCATTTGAGCCACTTATTTATTTTTTAAATTTCCAATTTTAATTGTGTATTTTTCAAGTTATACTTCTGTAATGTATGCCCAGACATTCCACATTCCCCACAGCAAGGATTATTAATCTACCAATGTTCCCATTGCCTCCCCACACCATTCCCATTCACCGCTCTCACACAGGGAAGGCCTAGTCTCTTCTAGCTGGGCTCCTGAATAGTAAAGCAGACGGAACAATGATATCATCTTGTAGTTTATGTCACAGTAAAAGAGCCATATGGCGGTGTATGGAGCCAAGTTCATAAAACCTTTCACTCTGTAGTGATGCAAAAATCTTCAATGAAAAAGTTGACAAGTATGAAAAAGCCTAACCCCTTCGGTCACCTGATTTCCTGGGGCTTGACACAGGACAGTTTCCGGTGTGTGGAGCCTTAGAGAATTATTGACCTTTCTGTCATTAACAGCAGATGTAGAAATTTTGGAAGCAAGAAAAAAAGAAGGGATATAGGGCCCTTTGTACTAGTTTGTTGTAACCCGAAAAAAAAGACAAAGTCCATTGGGCTCCCCCCATTTTGCTAAAGTTTGAAAAAGTGTTGACCCAGAGGAAGGGAAAAAAACCCCATAGGAGAAACCAATTGTCCTATGTTGGGAAAAAATTTTTCCCCGACTAAAATTGGCAATCAAAAAAATTCCCTGGTCAATCCCCCTTTCAAAATCTGGTCACTATAATTTGTTATTTTCCGCCCCAAATGACCCAACCCCCTTTTTGAACTTATAAGGAATTATCTAACAATTTTCCCATGGCGAGATTTTCCCAGTCTCATGCCCTTAACAAAAAACCCCTTTTCTATGTTTATGTAGAAAATTTTTGTTCCTAAGAGAAGACCCCCCTTGTTTTTGATAACCCCGGGGATAAATAAATTTTTTAGCGAGATCTCTATGTGATATCTTCAGAAATAAATTAACAGCCCTTGACAAAAAAAAAACCTTTTCAGGTGAACTAAATGAAAATCAATGTAAACATGCTCCCAAACCACCTATAAGAAAAGGATGATAAAAATGATATAACTCTGAACTGAAAAACTGAACCTGGGTGCCCCTAAGGAAAAGGCCTCCTTTCATCATAGGTGCCATGACCATCTTAAAATCTTTATTGGGGAGATTCCCTATCCCTTTTCTTTGGGCAATAGCTAAGTATCTTGTTATTGTTATGCTCTTCTTTAATTTTTGACTTGGTTTTAGATTTTTTTCCCCTGATAAATCGTGTTGAGAGGAAACGGTCGAAGTTTGGGGATTTATTATTATTTTTTTTATTTAAATTTCTTATTTTGTTTATTCTCTTGTCTTGGGTTTTCATAACTGTATTTATACAAAAAGGGGATCTGAAAATTTAGCGGAGCCGCTCTTTTCAGGGCGATAACCCCGCTGTCAGACAGTGTTAGAAGGGGTTTTACATAGATATCCTCTTTCATTACTTAGTCACTCTTAGGTATCTGTATTTTTTCTATATTCATGGTACCTTATTGTAATATATTATAGGGAATAGGTCTTGTATTTTAATATTATTTAATAAAAGTTATATTTTAGCTGGGAAATTTGTTTTGTAGTGATAGTTTTGCCCCTAAGGAAAATCCTACTATCCTATTACTCAAAATCCAAAACACATTTTATTTGACAAATAAGGCCCAAATCATCAGTAGAAAAAAGAAACCAGGGATGAAAAAGAAAAAAGAAAACCAATTAAACAAATAGGTTAATGACTTGCTTTTTGTGATGCATGCATATATGTATGGAAATATACAGTAGTTTTTTCTTTGATGTGTCCACCAGTGGCTGCACAAGATGTCAGCAAACCCATGTAACCATTGGTGGACACATCTCAGGTGGGACTATCGCCTGCGCCTTGGCCACACCGTTAATTAATCAGATGTCTCAGATGATATATGGTCGCAAAGACTTTTTGAAAATTTCTATACATTGCATACGATATTTAGTTTCACTCTTATGTCTTTTGTAACATAAAAAACACAGTTATGTCTAATCTGAAAAACAACTGCATAAAGATAAATCTAGTCGGGTAATAATGAACAAATGGTATCCATTGACAGTTACCAAAATGGATAGGATACCACTACAGGTGTATGATGACACCAACAAAAAGTGGCAACCCTAGATGATATCTGTCAATAGATAACACTTGTATAACCTTTTTGTAAACTATATTTTGTCCCCTATTGAACCCTTTTCCTAAAAACGCGTTGGAACGTTTTTGGTCAGGTGTGGTAACATCATTGCATGAAAGGGTTTTGGACTCAGGGTTATTTATTAGATTGGGGAAGCCCTTTTCGGGTGCATTACCCTGCTACTAGGTAGGGGAAGATAAGGGACAGATTGATATCTCTACCTTTGGACCTATTAACGTTATAGGCTGCCACTGAAAACGGAGGACTGCACGTTTCATGGTGAATCTTACCCTCAACAAAGCGTTTAGTCAGGGTACATTACCCTTGGTAGTGGAAACATCACACCTGTTGGATATATATATATTTGTATATTTTGGTTTGTACCATAAAGTTGTCAGATTTTCACTTTTTCTAGGGAATTTTTTATATTCCTTTTTAAACGGGAATATTAAAAGTTATGTTTTAGGTTGGGAATTATTGTTATTTATTTTAGAGCGCCATTGATTCCAGGGCGCTGTACATTCGAAGGGGGTTACATACATAACATACGCCAAACAAGTACGACGGTGACAGCAAATGAATAACAACTAAAACAGAGGGGGAGAGGGTATATATACATGGGTTGCACACATAGTGGAAGAACAAGGTAATTTTATTTATGAAATTTTTTAATTCTCTGAGGGAATATTTAATAATACTTAATAAAAAATAACAATAATCCCTATTCAAATTGGGAAAGTTTTATTTTATCACATTAAGTCAGGGCCATTTTTCTAATTAGTAGCTGCCTAGTAATTTTCCACAATTCCACATTGCTTAACTGCTTAGGAAGTAGATTGCTGGCTGTAATAAAAAGTGTTTTTATTAATCCATTCTCCAGCATGCTTTGTGACACCTGTAATTTTTATCTAGATGTTGAGATTAAAGATGTTAATAATCTTTTTGTCTTCAGCTGTCAGGAAGCCTGCCAATATGAGAAAGAAAGCGCTTTCCTAACTATGTACCACTTATTATAATATTAGCTCCTGTTTAGCACTCATTTCACAGCTGCTTAATTATACTGTGTATATAACATTAATTATAGTATTTATTCATCTGTTTGGTCTCTAATTTGTAATTTCTCCCAAAGCAGTGTCCTAAAGAATTCCATACTCATATATAAAAAGAAGAAAATTGGACGTTACGCATCCTATAGTAAAAATATTCTCACTTCTACAACAAATCATAAGGTTTAGCTTCGTCAGCGACAACTATGCCTGAGATATCGGATGATTGTGTTGGACTAAACTTATTAACGATCTATTTCATATAATGTTAACTTACTTGACACAACTACAAGTGTGGAAAATCTAAGTTTTAGTAGAATAAATGTGCTGCTCTTTGAAAAACACATCCCAAAAATCCCAACAAAGTACCACAAACAAAAAAAAAAAACCTGTGTGCAGCATTTAACCACTTACCGACATTTGACGTACACATACATTATGGTCTGGAAGGGGTTCCGCAAAATGACGTATAGGTGCAAGCTCACATGATCGCAGTATGGAACCAGCTGTATATCACAGCTGGCCCCATGCTGTATCACCCGTGGCCGGAGTGAGTGATTAATCCCTTAGCTGCCACGATCAATCGTTATTGCGGCATCTAAGGGAAGGAGAGAGGGAGGGAGTTCCCCCTGTTCCCATTGTAGCAATCGCGGTGCGATTGCGGCTGTTGATGGCTTACCTGACAGACAGTTGGTCTAACCTTCCGGGGCTGCCTGCGTGATCACTATGCCCTGCCTTGTCCTGTGGGCATGGCTGGCTATAGTGATTGACAGTTGCAATGGAGAGCAGTACACAGCAGTACTGCTGTGTATTGCTCTCCATTGTAACAGGGATCTGAAGATCACTGTTAGACTATGTTCACACGGCTTAACTGCGGGACGTAATTATGCCCTGCAATTACGTCGTGTGGCCGGGGGCGGGGGGGGAAGCGGGGCGGGGATGTGACGGGGGGCCGGCATTTTCGCCGGCCCATAGACTTGCATTACTGCGGGCCTATACGCCGCTGGTAATTCACTTCACTTATCTCCCCGCCCGGGGGATTCGCCCAGCAGGTAGAGGAGACGTAATCCCTAGTTCTCTATGAGAATGTGGATTACCGTAATGAACTGGGACGTTTTCAGCCCGTAATTTGGGGCACCTGGCGCGTAAATTTGACCAAATACGGCCCATTTTAAGCCGTGTGAACATGGCCTTACAAGTCTCTTATGGGGACAAGTAAACGAAAAAGTGTAAAAACAGTAAAAAAAAAAGGAAAAAAAAAAACAAAATAAAAACACAAACACCACCCTTTTCCCCTTTACAAATTCCAATCACCAGTACACCATGTGCGTAACGACCTACCCTATAAATCTGTCATGTTATTTAACCTGCACAGTCACAGAAATTGTTTTTTTTCGTTATCCCGGGAGCACATAAAATGGGAAAAAAAAAGCGGGTCCAAAAAGTATATAAACACCAAAGTGGGGACCAATAAAAAAGTCTGTTAAAACCCCCAAAAAAGCTCCTTTCATACCTCTTATATGGGAAAAAAATTTTTGGCTATCGAAGATTTTTTTATACGTAATTTAATTTTTTTTTACAAGTAAAAAACACTTTTTTATAGCACCTCAACATGAAAAAAAATATAAAAATTGAATATCGCCCTAATCGAATTTGAAACCACAGGGGTAAAAATAAAATTCCCCGGGATTTTTTCACGGTTAGCGCTGTTTAAAAATAAAAAACACTTTTAAAAAATTTCAGTTTTTTTTTGCCCCTTTCAAAAAAACGGGATTTAAAAGAATCAAAAAGCCTTGTCCCCCCAAAAAAATTTTACCAATAAAAACGTTTTAATCATCCCACAAAAATAAAGCACCCGGGTCCGTACACAGAAAAAAAAAAAAAAAAGTCATGGCTCCAGGGCAAAGGGGATGCAAAAAAAAGTTTTTTCCTTTTTTAATAAAATGTTTTTTAATGTGTTTAAAAGCAGTTTTAAAAAAAAAAAATTAAAAAAATATCCAATTTGTATTGGGCCTGCTGAGTAAACTAGCTTGTGATTTAACCACATGGTGACCCCCTGTAAAAAAAAAAAAAAAAAAAAATTTTTTTTTGGAAAAAAAACCCAAAAAATTTTTAAAAAAAAATTTTAAAACCCAAAAAAAAATTTTTAAAAAAAAAAAAAAATTTTTTTTTTTTTAAAAAAAATTTTTAAAAAAAAAAAATTTTTAAAAATTTTAAAAAAATTTTTTTTAAAAAAAATTTATTTTTTTTAAAACAAAAAATTTTAAAAAAAAAAAATTTTGGGGGGGCCCCTTTTTAAAATTTTTTTTAAAACCCAAAAAAACCTTTTAAAAAAAGGGCCCAAAAAACAATTGGGGGGAAAGGGGGGGGTTTTTAAAATTTTTTTAAAAAAAAAAAAAAAGGGGGGGGGTTTTTCCCAAAACCCCAAAAAAAATTTTTTCCCCCCAAAAAAATTTTTTGGGGGGGGGGAAAAATTTTTTTAAAAAGGGGAAAAAAATTTAAATTTAAAAAATTTCAAAAAAAAAAAGGGGGGGTTTCCCAAAAAGGGGAAAATTTTTTTGGAAAGGGAAAAAAAAAGTTTAAAAAATTTAAAAAAATTTTATTTTTTTTTTTTGGGTTTTTTTTAAAATTTTTTTAAAAAATTTTTTTTAAAAAAAAAAAAAACCCCCAAATTTTAAAAATTTTTTTAAAAAATTTTCACACTTTTTTGGGGGTTTAAATTTTTTCCCCCCTTTTTTTTTTTTTTTGGGGAAAAAATTTTAAAACATTTTTTTTGGGAAAGGTTTTTAAAAATTTTTCCCCTTTTTAAAAATTTTTTCCAAAAATTTTTTTAGGGGGTTTTTTAAAAAAAAATTTTTTTTTTTTTGCCGGGGGGGTTTTTTTTTTAAAAAAGGGGTTTTTTTAAAAATTTTTTCCCCCAAAAGGGGAAAAAAATTTTTAAAAGGGTTTTTTTTTTTAAAAAAAAGTTTTTGGGTTTTTTTTAAAAAAAGGTTTTTTTTGGGTTTTCCCCCCTTTTTAAAAAAAAAAAAAAAAAGGGCCAAAAAATTTTTTAAAAAAAAAAAAAATTTTTTTTTAAAAGCCAAATTTTTCCCCAAAAAAATTTTTCCCCTTTCCCAAAAAAAATTTTTTTTTTTTTTAAAAAAAAAAAAAAAAAATTTTTTTTTTGGGGGAAAAAAAATTTTAAAAAAAAAAAATAAAAAATTTTTTAAAAAACCCGGAAGGTTTTTTTTTTTGGGAAAAAATTTTAAAAAAATTTTTGGCCCGGGGGTTTTTTCCAAAAACCTTTTTTTTAAATTTTTTTAAAAAGGAATTTTTTTAAATTTGGGGTTTTTTTTTTTTTAAAAGGGGGGTTTTTTTTTTTTTTAAAAAAATTTTGGCGGGCCAAATTTTTTTTAAAAAAAAAAAAGGGGGGGGCGGGGGGGCCCCCCTTTTTTTTTTAAAAAAAAAAATTTTTTCCCCTTTCCCTTTTTTAAAAATTTTTTGCCCCTTTTCCCTTTTTTTTTTTGGGGGGTTTTTTGGGGGGCCCCCTGTTTCCCGGGGGGTTTTAAAAAAACCCCGGGGGGTTTTTTTTTTAAAATTTTAAAAAATTTTTTCCCCCCCCCCAAAAAAAAAAAAAAAAATTTTTAAAATTTTTCCCCAAAAAAAGGGTTTTTTTTGGGGAAAAAAAATTTTTTTTTGGGGGGGGGCTTTTGGGGGGGAAAAAGGGGGGTTTTTTTTTTTTTTTCAAAATTTTTTTTTTTTTTTTTGGGGTTTTTTTTTTTTTTCAATTTTTTTTTTTTCCCCCCCTTTTTTTTTTTTTTTAAAATTTTTCCCTTTTAAAAAAATTTTTTTTTTTTTTTTTTTCCCCCTTTTTTTTTTTTAAAAAATTTTTTTTTAAAAAAAAAAAAATTTTTTTTTTTTTTTTTTTTAAAAAGGAAAAATTAAATTTTTTTTTTTTGGTTTTTTTTTGGGGGGGTTTTTTGGGGGAAAAACCCCCTTTTTTTTTTAAAACCCCCCCGGGGGGGCCCCGGGGGGGGTTTTTTTTTAAAAAACCCCCCCCCCTTTTTTTTTTTAAAAAAATTTTTTTTAAAAAATTTTTTTAAATTTCTGGAATTTAAAAAAGGAAAAAAAAAAATTTTGGGTTTAAAAAAAAGGGGGGGGGGGAAATTTTTTTTTTTGGGGGAAAAAAATTTTAAAAAAAAAGGGGGGGGTTTTTTTTTTTTTTTAAAAAAAAATTTTTTAAAATTTTAAAAAATTTTTAAAAAAATTATTTTTTAAAAAAAAACAAACCCCCTTTTTTTTTTTAAAAAAAAAATTTTTTTTTTAAAATTTTAAAATTTTCCCCCTTTTTTTTTTTTAAATTTTTTTTTTAAAAATTTTTCTTTTATTATTTTTTTTTTTTATTTTTTTTTAAAAAAAAAAAGGGCCCCTTTTTTGGTTTTTTTCCCCGGGGAAAAAAAAATTGGGGGGGGAAAAACCCCCCCTTTTAAAAAAAAAAAAACCCCTTTTTTTTGGGGGGAAATGGCCCCAAAAACCCCCCCGTTTTTTTAAAAATTTTGGGTTTTTTAAAAAAAAAAAATTTTAATGCTTTGAAGGGTTCTAAAAAGGCCCCAAAAAAAAAAAAGGGGGAAAAAATTTTAAATTTCTTTTTAAAAAAGGGTTTAAAATGGTTTTTTCTTTTAAAAATTTTTTAAAAAATTTTGGGAAAAAAAAATAATTTTTAAATTTTTTAAAAAAAATATTAAAAAAAATTTTTTTTTTTAAATTTTTTAAAAATTTTTTTTAAAAAAAAAATTTATTTAATTAAAAAATTATATTTTTATAAAAAAAAAATTTTTTAAAAAAAAAATTTTTAAAAACCCCCTTTTTAAAAATTTTTAAAAAAATTTTCATTAAAATTTTTTTTTTAAAAAAACCCCCTTTTTTGGGGGTTTTTTTGGGGGGGAAAAAAAACCCCCTTTTTTCCCAAAGGGAAAAAATTTTTGGGGCCCCCCCGGGCCCCCCCCAAAAAATTTAAAAATTAAAAATTTTTTTTTTTCCCCCCAATTAATTTTTTTGGGGGGGGTTTTTTTTTTGGGGGGGGGCCCCCCCCCCCCCCGGGGGGGGCCCCCCAAAAAAAAATTTTTTTTTTTTAAAAAACCCCCCAAAAATTTTTTTGGGGGGTTTTTAAATTTTTTTTTAAAAAAAGGGGGGAAAAAAAAATTTTTTTTCCCAAAAAATTTTCCAAAAAAAAAAAATTAAAAAAAAATTTTTTTTAAACCCCCAAAAAAAAAATTTTTTTTAAAAAAATTTAAAACCCTTTTTTTTTTGGGTTTTTTGGGGGGGGTTTTTTTTCCCCCCCCCCCCCCCCCCTTTTTTCCCCCGGGGGGGCCCCCCCCCCGGGGTTTTGGTTCCCTGGGTTTGGGGTTTAAGGGGGCCCCCGGGGGGGGGGGGGAAAAAAACCCCCCCCCCGGGGGCCCCCCCTTTTTCCCCCGGGGGGGGGGGGTTTTTTTTTGGGGGGGTTTTTTTTTATTTTTTTATTTTTTTTTTTTAATTTTTTTTCCCTTTTTTTTTTTTTTTTTGGAAAACCCGGGGCCCCCCCCCCTTTCTCTGCCCGAACCCCCCGCCCGGGGGGCCCCCCCCCCCCCCCCCGGGGAAAAAATCCCCCCCCCAAAAAAGCCCGGCCGGCCCCCTGGGGGCCCGGGCCCCCCCCCCCCCCGGGGGGGGGGGGGTTTTGTACAAAAACCCCCTTTTTTAAAAACCCTTTGGGGAAAGGGGGGAAAAAAAAATTAAAAAGAAGAAAAAAAAAATTTTAAAACCCTTTTCCCCCAAAAAAATTAAAAACCCCCCCCCCCCCCAAAAAAAACCCCCCAAAAAATTTTAAAAAATTTTTCCCCTTTTTTCCCCCCCGGGGCCCCCCCCAAAAAATTTTTTAAACCCCGGGGGAAAAAAAAAAAAAAAAAAAAAAATTTTTTCCCCCCAAAAAAAAAAAAAAAAAAATTTTTTCCAAAATTTTTTAAAAGGGGGAGGGGAAAAAAAACCCTTTGGGGGGGGGGTTTTTTTTTTGGGGGGTTCCTTAAAAATTTTTTTTTCCCCCAATTTTTTTTTTTTAAAAGGGAAAAAAAATTTTTTGGGGGCCCCTTTTGGGCCCCAAAGGGGAAATTTTTTTTTAAAAACCCCCGCCTTGGGGCCCCTTTAAAAAAAAAAATAATGGGTTTTTTTTAAACCCCCCCCAAAAAGGGGTTTAAAAGGGGGGTTTCCCCCCCCTTTAAAAAAACCAAAAATTTTTAAAAAAATTAAAAGGTTTTAAAAAAAAAAAAAGTTTTTAAAAAAGGGGGCCCCCCCCGGGTTTTTCCCCGGGGTGTTTTTTGGGCCCCCCCCCAAAAAAAAAAAAAGGGCCCAATCGGAAAAAGGGAAAAATTTTTTTTTTCCCCGGGCCCCTTTTTTAAAAAAAATTTAAAAAAATTTTTTGGTTTTTTTTTTCCCCCCTTTTAAAAAAACCCCCCCCCCAAAAAAAAACCCCCCGATTTCAAAAATTTTTTCCCCCCCCTTTTTTAACCCCCAAAAAAAACCCCCCCCCCCCCCAAAAAAAAAATTTTTTTTTTTTTTTTTTTAAAAAAAAAAAAAAATTTTAAAATTTTTTTCCCCCCCTTTTTTTCCCTTTTTTGGGGGGTTTTTTTTTAAAAAAAAAAAAAAAAAACCCCCCCCTTTTTTTCCCCCCCCAAAAAAAAAAATTTTTTTTGGGGCCCCCAAAAAAAAAAAGGGGGTTTTTTTAAAAAAAGGGGGGGGGGGGGCCCCCCCTTTGGGGGGGGCCCCCCGGCCGGAACCCCCCCTTTTTTTCCCCCCCCGGGCCCCCCTTTTTCCCCCGAAACCCCAAAAATTTCCCCCCCCCCCCAAAAATTTTTTTTTCCCCCCCCAAAAATTTTTCCCCCCCTTTTTTTTTTTTTCCCCCAAAAAAAAAAATTTTTAAAAAATTTTTTTTTTTTTTTTTGGGGGGGGGTTTTTTTTTTAAAAAAAGGGGGTTTTTTTGGGGGTTTTTAAAAGGGGTTTTTAAAAATTTTTTAAAAATTTTTCCCTTTTGGTTTTTTTTTCCCCTTTTGGGGAAAAAAAACCCCGGGGGGGGGGTTTTTAATTTTGGGTTTTTAAACCCCGGGGGGAAAAAAACCCCGGGAAACTTTAAAAACCCAAAATTTTTTTTTTTTTGAGGCATCCCTAGGTTCCGTTGGCCTCACCCCGTCTGACTATTCCTAGTACTCTGTGGAGTTTCGCCGGACAGCACCTTTCAAGCCACCGCCTTCCTCGATTTGGGGTCCGCTCTAAATTTTGTCAGCCACACGCTGGTGTCCAAATTTCGTCTCCCGGTGACTCCTCTGCAGAAACCCATGTTCCTCTCCTCCGTCTCTGGCGAATGCCTAAAGGACGCTATTCAGTTCTACACTGCGCCTCTCCCTTTACAGATTGGCGCTCTATACAAGGAGACTCTGAGACTTCTCGTTCTGCCTCGCTCCTCCTCTGAAATCCTCCTGGGCCTCCCTTGGTTGCAAGACCATGCTCCGATATTGGACTGGAACATGGGCGAGATTATCCGTTGGGGTCTCACGTGCCACTCGCGATGTCTTCCTGTACTCCGTCCGGCTTCATGACCCACCTCTGTAATGTCTACAAAGCCTCTGCCGGGTCTGCCCGCTCCTTACCAGGATCTAGCCGACGTCTTTTCTGAAAGACAGGCCGAAACTCTTCCCCCGCACCGGCCGTTCGACTGTCCTATTGACCTGCAACCCGGTACTACTCCTCCCCGAGGCAGAGTCTACTCTCTTTCGGTCCCGGAGACTAAGGCTATGTCGGAGTATATCCAGGAGAATCTCCGTAAAGCCTTCATACGCAAGTCTTCCTCGCCTGCGGGGGCCGGTTTCTTCTTTGTTGAAAAGAAAGATGGAACTCTCTGGCCCTGTATCGATTATCGGTGACTTAACAAAATCCCTATAAAAAATCGATACCCCCTGCCTCTGATCTCAGAGCTTTTTGATTGCCTGCGTAGCGCAAACATTTTTTCCAAGTTGGATTTACGGGGAGCATAGAACTTGATTTGAATCCGTGAAGGCGACGAGTGGAAGACGGCCTTTAACACCCGAGATGGCCATTTTGAATATCTCGTCATGCCATTTGGCCTCTGCAACGCTCCGGCGGTGTTCCAGAATTTTGTCAATGAGATCTTCTGCGATCTCCTCTACGTCTGTGTCATCGGCCACCTAGATGATATCTTAAAGGAGTTGTCTCATTACAAGCTTTCAGCCTACCTCAGTGTGCCTGGCAGTTGAATTCAGGGGCATGCTTCTTGTCTGCCTCTTCTCCTCCCTCTTCCCCCCTCCCCTTAGCACGCAGAAAGCTCTCCTCCATAACTTTTATACAGCAGGGGGAGGGGCGAGGGCGTTGGCTGCCAGAGTTAACCCTGTGTGTGCCTGCCTAGGTCTGCTGCAGATTGCTAAATCAGCTGTATTAGGGCTGATCTATGAGTGTGGAGAGGTCTGTGAAGCTGTGATTGCTAATAGCAGAGCAGAGGGAATGCATGTGTTCCTATACCCCCTGCTGTATCATACATATCTCCACATCTCCAGCAACAACAAATCCTGTCAGAACAGACACAGGGCAGCTGGGAAGTGTTACTATACTCAGGATGTGTCACTAGTACAGCAGAGCATGAAGCGTTCACATGCCCCCTGATCTGTCTTATTAGTATATTGTCACAGCTCCACAGACACATCATGATTATAGTAACACACAGGGTCACTGCTGTCACATCTATTGATCAGCCTCACCTCTGCTCTCCTCAATCTGTTTAGAGAGCAGGAGGGAGCAAGCACACACAGGGTTAATCCAGGCAGCACAGCTACACAGACACAGAAGCCAGAGCCCTCCCCCTCCCTCCACTACAGAAGCATTCTGTGCGGGAGGGGCTCTGTGCTCAGACCTGTATTCTGAAGGTGATGAGTCATCAGACCTGACAGCCAGTGAGATAAAGATCAACAGGTCAGCTGCTATAGAGATTTGAGAAGCTCATGTACTACTACTAACAGGGATAGCTCAAAATCAGTAGGACATTTGTAATGAACATATATTGCAAAGCCGCTTGTTTTTTAAAGAGCTTTTAATTAAAACCCAATAATTGTAGCGAGACAACCCATTTCATCTTCTCTCCTGATCTGGGAACTCACCGCCTGCATGTCCGCCAGGTGCTCAAACGTCTCCGTGACCACCAGTTATATGCCAAACTGGAGTAATGTTTGTTTGAACGCACCTCGTTGCCCTTCCTGGGGTACATCGTCTCGGATCAGGGTCTTCAGATGGATCCATCGAAGTTGTCTGCAGTCTTACAGTGGCCTCGACCAGTGGGCCTTCGCTCTATTCAACGCTTTCTGAGGTTCGCAAATTATTACAGACAATTCATCCCGCATTTCTCCACGCTCGTGGCCCCGCTGGTGGCCCTTACGAAGAAAAATGCCAACCCTAAATCCTGGCCGCCAGAAGCCCAAGAAGCATTTGATCGCCTCAAATCAGTGTTCGCTTCTGCTCCAGTTCTGTCTCGCCCGGACCCGTAGCGTCCCTTTATCCTAGAAGTGGTCGCCTCCTCTGTCGGTGCAGGTGCTGTTCTCCTTCAGAATTCCTCCTCTGGGAAACTACGTACTTGTGGCTTCTTCTCAAAAACCTTCACCCAGCTGAAAAGAATTATACAATCGGTGATCGCAAATTGCTGGCTGTTAAGTTAGCCCTAGAAGAATGGCGGCACTTGCTGGAGGGGGCTCGCCATCCCATCGATATCTTCACCGATCACAAAAATCTTCTTTATCTGCAGTCTGCTCAACGACTGAATCCTCGGCAAGCCAGGTGGTCACTCTTTTTCACCCGTTTTGATTTTCTGCTTCACTTTCGGCCAGCTGGGAAGAACGTCAGGGCAGACGCCCTCTCTAGATCCTCGGACACAGTGGGTTTGGAGCCACCTTTGCAGCACATAATTCCTCCAGAACGACTCCTCACGGCGGCCCCCGTGGACCTTCAACATCTACCTCCAGGGAAGACCTACGTACGCCCTGCCATGCGGCATCGTATCCTGAAGTGGGGACATGCCTCACGAACAGCTGGTCATCCTGGAGTCCATAAGTCCCTGCAACTAATCGCTCGTTATTATTGGTGGCCCACCCTCGCTCAAGATGTTAGAGACTTTGTCCTGGCCTGTACCTCCTGTGCCCGTAATAAAGTCCCTCGTCTCAGACCCGCGGGTCTGCTTCAGCCTCTCCCGGTGCCAGAAAGACCTTGGTCCCATATAGCCATGGACTTTGTTACTGACCTCCCGGCCTCCTCTGGAAACACGGTCATCTGGGTGGTGACTGATAGATTTTCAAAGATGGCTCACTTTGTTCCTCTGCCCGGGTTACCCTCTGCCCCCCAGCTGGCCCAGCACTTCTTCCACCACATTTTTCGGCTACACGGGCTCCCATTGCATATCGTCTCGGATAGGGGGGTCCAGTTTGTGTCGAAATTCTGGCGGGCTCTGTGTGCTCAGTTGCAGGTTCAGCTAGACTTCTCGTTGGCATACCACCCTCAAACCAATGAGCAGGTAGAGAGGGTCAACCAAGTTTTAGGTACCTATCTACGTCATTTTGTATCCACCCATCTGGATAACTGGTCTGACCTCCTCCCCTGGGCAGAATTTTCGTATAATTCCCTAGACTTGGAGTCCGCTGGAGCCTCTCCTTTTTTTATTGTGTTTGGGCTACATCCCCGCCCGCCTCTCTCTCTGGCTACCTCGTGTCACTTTCCTGCCATGGATGCCCAAGTTCGGGACATCAAGGCACTCTGGCAAGCCACACGACAGGCCCTTCTATAGGCCTCCGCTCGCACCAAGTTCCAGGCTTACAGGTACCGTAGACCTCCGCCTCTATTTAAGCCGGGTGATAGGGTTTGGTTGTCCGCCAAACATATTCGTTTTAAGGTGCCCAGTTATAAGTTAGGCCCTAGGTATGTGGGCCCTTTTGTTGTTCTTCGGCAACTGAACTAGGTATCCTACAAGCTCCGCTTGCCTCCTACCCTGCGTATCCCGAACGCCTTCCATGTCTCTCTCCTCAAGCCTGTGGTGCTGAATCGCTGCTCCGTGGTCCTGTTTCGCTTCTCTCTGTGGCCAACTCTGATAACATCTTTGAGGTCAAGGAGGTGTTGGCGGAAAAAACAGTGAGGGGGAAGCGGTTCTTTCTTATTGACTGGAAGGGGTTCGGGCCGGAGGAGCGTTCGTGGGAACCTGAGGCCAACCTGTCGCCTCACCTCCTCTCCAAATTCTGTAAGAAGAGGGGGAGACCTAAAGGGGGGGGGTACTGTCATGGGGGCTGGCGCGGGTGCCGTTGCCCCCCTCGACCATCCGCCTCCTGCCCATGCTACTGCACCAGGTTACTTACCAGTCCACGTTCCTGTGCTTCCTGCTTCTGCCTGTCCCGGCCGCCGCGCGCATCCCCGCTGCTTAGGGGGCGCGCGCGACGGCTGGTCTGGTTTTAAAGGGCCAGTGCACCGCTAATTTGCTAATTGCCGGCCGCTGGTCCTATATCTTGTACACGCCCCCTGCACTCTCTGCCAGATTGTTGGTGTGCGTTCAGTGTCTTTAGAGAGTGTTGGAGTCCGTATTGATTACCCGTGTACCAGTCCGTTCCGCTATGTTTGCTGACCTTGCCTGTTTGCCGCCTGCCCTGACCGTCTGCCTTCCTCTGACCACGAACCTCTGCCGCCCCCGCCCTGACATTCTGCCTGTCCCTGACTACGTCTCCGGATTACGATTCTGTACCACGCATTACCCCGGCCGCCATCGTAAGCAAGTCACGTCAGGGGTAGCGACCTGGTAGCCTCACGCCGCAGCAAGTCCATCCCGCTTTGCGGCAGGCTCTGGTGAATACCGGGGGCTACTTAGACTCCGCTCCCTGGCGTGGCTTACACCATCGCTTGCGGTGGTCCAGCGAATCCACCAAACCCGTTAGACGTGTGTTTCTTCTTGCCCCTCCCCTCTCCATAGACTCTTTGAGCAGCAGTAACATGATAATTCAGTGATGCTGGTTCCTGTCTCCTCTGCAAGATAGATTCACTTAGTGATTTATGACTTAGTAGATAAAAATGCAAGGTCGGAGGAGGGAAGGCTGATAGATGATATATTACATAGATTTTTATTTTCGCTTGTACTGTTGATTTATTTAAGGTTGTTTTGGTATTTGATGATACGCTGTAAGACAAGTGTCCACAGCTTGTTAACACCAAATACTATGTTAGTGATTTAGGATATGTAGGATTCCATGTCAAATTCCACTTTAAAATCCACATGTAATCCAACTCCTGTTCACTTGAATGGACAGTCTATGCTTAGTTCATAGTGTGAACTACAGCGTGGATTTTCCACATCAGGGATTTCAAATCTGTGCTGCAAAAGAAAGAAATTACATGTCCATTCTTTGAAGTGGCGCGGGTTAGCCTCCTTAAGATGGTGCTAACCGGGGTCCAAATCACAGGCGAAAACTGCCTCTGTAAGGATAAAATCCTTGGTTTGGTCTCAGAATTCTAACGAGGAATACACCTTGGATTTTTACAATGGGAAAATCCTCAACTTACCCTTAGGATGGATTTGATAAAAGTAGCAAAAATTTATGGACCAGTCTTGCTTAATGCTGATAATACAAGCTACCTAGGACCATAAAGAAGTACAAATTATATTTCCCTGGCAGGTTGTAATAATTTTGCAAGACAAACCTACTTACTAATCTCACAAGCATTCCATCAACCATGTAACGATAAAAGTATAATCCCTTCTTCCTGATGAACCTACTCTTCCTAAGAAAAAAAAAATATAGTCATTATCAAAAATGATTCAAGCTGCTAAAAACCGAACCTGTTATGAAGTGAAAACATATTTTTCTATGTGCCTTTTTTCTAATAATGAAACTAATAACATCAGCATCAGAAATATTCCTGGAAAAAGGTAAACAATATCCAGCAAATCCCATAAAAACAATAGCCTTTATTCAAAAAAAGAAACATCCAGAATCTTGAGCAAGACAAAGCGATAGGCTTACGCGTTTCTGACTTAGACACAACAGCCCTTAGTCATTAAAATATTCTTATTTATTTAGAATGTAAGGAACAAAAGTAGGACAAAATGCACAGTGTTAGAAATTTTTTGAATAAGTATTTTTGTTCTTTCAAAGCTGCATACTGTTTAACTATCGAGTCCAGTGCATAATTCGTGTGCAGTAAGTCACTAAGACCCTTCCAGTAGTGGATGCAGGTAGACAATAATTCATTATTAGACCTTTTGGTTATATAAACGGTGTGGAAGTCTGTATAACAACGACAACTCTGATTTATACAAAATAAAAATTAAAAAATAAAATAAAATATATTAATATATATATTTATATATATATATGTATATATATATATATATATATATTCTATGTATATATATATATTATATATTATATATGATAATATATATATATATATATATTATATATATATATATATATATATACATATATATATTATATATATATATAGTTGAAGCCAGAGGTTTACATACACTATATAAAAAGACACAAATATATGTTTTTCCAAATTCCAGAATCTGAGAGAGAATTTTTTAAGGCATTTATTTTACTTCCTGCAAAGTAGCATTGCCCTTAAGCTTTATGTCTTGAATCAAACGTTTTTTATATCCTTCCACAAGCTTCTCACAATAGTTTCTGGCTGATGTCTTGAGATGTTGCTTCAGTACTGCCACATAATCTTCTTTCCTCATCTATTTTGTGAAGTGCACCAGTCCCTCCTGCAGCAGAACAACCCCACAACATGATGCTGCCACCCATGTTTCACAGATGGGATGGTGTTCTTGGGCTTCCAAACTTCGCCCTTTTTCCTCCAAACGTAACGATAGTCATTATGGCCAAACAATTCAATTTTAGTTTTAGTCAGACCACAGGACATGTCTCCAAAAATGTAGGTCTTTGTTCCTGTATGCAGTTGAAAACATTAATCTGGCTTTTATATGTTTCTTTTGGAGTAATGGCTTCTTCCTGGCAGAGTTGCCTTTCATCCCATGTTGATACAGTACTCGTTTCACTGTGGATAATGACACAATCCTACCAGCTTCCGCCAGCATCTTCACAAGGTCTTTTGCTGTGGCTCTTGAGTTGATATGGACAAGTCGAGCCAAAGCACTTTCATCTCTGAGACACAGAACACGTCTCCTTCCTAAGCAGTGTGATGGCTGGACATTCCCATCTTGTTTGTACTTGTGTATAATTGTTTGTACAGATGAATGGGGCACCTTCAGGTATCTAGAAATTGCAAATAAGGATGATCCAAGTCCACAATTCTCTTCCTAATATCCTGGCTGATTTCTTTAGACTTTCCCATGATGTTACACACAAAAGCAGTGTGTTTCCAGTGTGCAATTAAAATACACCCACAGGTGTGTCTCTAATTAACTCAGATGTTGCCAATAAACCTATCAGAAGCTTCCAAAGACATGACATCATAATATGGTCTGTCCCAAATTGTTTAAAGGCAGAGTAATCCTACTGTGTGTAAAGTTTTGACTTTGCAGAAAGTAATAAAAATGCCTTAAAAAGTATCTATCACCTTCAGACAAACCTCATGAAGTAACAGAAGACTAAAATACAAACACTTTCTTAAATATGCTTCATTAGGAAAACCAAAGCATTTAACCTGTATTTCAGTTTTTAAAAAAGCGTTGGCCCTTTAAGACAGCTCTGAAGTCGGGCCAAGTCGGCACATGACAGCTTGATGGATGACTGTTGTAAGTTCCTGAGCTGGGAGAGTCCACAGTGCAGGGGGAGTCTGTAAGTCTACTTCATGTGCTCACCAGCAGCAGTGTACTATAGATGCCTGTGTGCTATGGAGGAGGAGGCTGAAACAACAGGTAAACTGTCACACTGTTTCCTAAGGCTCTGTCTCCACTGCACAGAAAAAACACTGTAATCATCTCCCATAGACTTCTAGTGTAAAAACCTTCCCACTGAGCTTTTTTCTGTTCTTTTTTTTTCCTGGTCGTCTTTTGCAACATGTTCTAAAAAAACACCAGAGCCGTGAAGAAAATTTACTACAGGAGTCTATGGAAAGCGCCGGACGTCTTTTGGCGCGTTTTTTGCCGCGATTTTTCAATGTAAACCCACCCAGGAGACCCAAGTCCCACCTATAGTGGGTGTTAATAAAGGTTATATCTTATCAAATTTGCATACAAGTGTCCGATGTGTCCTTGTTTGTACCGTTCGTAATAAGATGATCATTCTTTGGTCGCTAACGATTTTTGCGGAATTCATATTTTTTTAGCTAAAAGTAAGTTTTTTTTACAGATTTTGGCGCTAAAATCCTTTTCTTAACATATTTTGGCACTAATAAAGTTATCTCGCTTCTAACACTAAAAATATGTTTTTTTACGGATTTTGGCCCTAAAATACATTTCTTTACATATTTTGGCGCTAATAAAGTGCTCTCGCTTCTGATGCTAAATATGTTTTTTTACGGATTTTGGAGCTAAAATCCGTAAAAAAACATTTTTTTTTGTCAGCGCCAAAATCCATAAAAACGTATTTTAGCGCCAAAATCCATAAAAAACTTATTTTAGGGCCAAAATCCGTAAAAAACATATTTTTAGCGACAAAAGCAAGATAATTTTATAAGCGTCAAAATCCGTAAAAATACGGATTTTTGCACCAAAATCCGTAAAAAAATTTACTTTAGGGCCGAAATCCGTAAAAAAAAAAATTATTTTTGACGACAAACGCGATATAACTTTATTAGCGCCATGACAGATAAATGCAATAATGTGCTTTACATTCCCTTTTGTAGGGTGGAGTTACATCCAATGGCTTAATTTATGCATACATTAAAAAACAGACTTGAAGACAAGCAAAAAACGCATGTAAAAAACACGGCAAAAAACGGCCGTTTTTTCATCGGCATAGCCAAACATGTAAGTCTATGGAAAGCGCTGGACATTTTTTTTCAATGAAAACCCACCCAGGAGATTAGTCCCTTCTATAGTGGGTGTTACAGTTTATACTTTTTTCAATTCTGCATACAAGTGTTTGATGTGTCCTCGTTCGTACCATTCGTAATAAAGTGATTATGTTTTTTGCGCAATTCAAGATTTTTGCTTTAATGACGCTAACTATACGCTTTTTTTTAAAGGATTTTGGCTCTAAAATCCTTTTCTTGGAAGATTGTGACACTAATAAAGTTCTCGCTTGTGACGCTAAAAATATGCATTTTTTTACGGATTTTGGCACTAAAATGTTTTTTTTACAGATTTTGGCGCTGTTAAAGTTATCTCCCTTTTGTTGCTAAAAATAAATTTTTTTATGGATTTTGAAACTAAAATACGCTTTTTTATGAATTTTGACGCTAATAAATTTATCTTGCTTTTGTTGGCAAAAATACGCTTTTTTCGGATTTTAGCGCTAAAATCTGTATTTTTACGGCTTTTGGCACTATTAAAGTTATCTCGCTTTTGTCGCTAAAAATCCTTTTTTTTTACAGATTTTGGAGATAAATTTATTAGCACCAAAATCCGCAAAAACCCACAAAAACCATAAAAAACTTATTTTTAGTAACCAAAGTGAGATAACTTTAATAGCGGCAAAATCTGTAAAAAAAAAAAAACATATTTTAGTGACAAAAGCGAGATAATTCGCTTAGTGCCAAAATCCGTAAAATGACTACAAGATTACATATAAATGCAATAATGTGCTTTCCATCCCCTTTTGAAGGGCGGAGTCACATCCAATGGCTTAATTTATGCAGACATTGAAATCCAGAAGACACGCAAAAAACGGGTAAAAAATGCGCCAAAAAATGCAAATCGCAGCAGTAAACGGCCGTTTTTTCAGCTGCTTTGACAGGCAGTGGACAGAAAACTCAGTTTTTAGTATTTGGCTTTCAGGTTGTTTTTTGCCCACCGCAGTTTAGACATAGCCTTAGTGTAGTGAGTAATGTAGTGAGACTCAGCATCCCCCTGCACTGTTGGTATCTCCCAACAGACTGATAAGGATCTCCTGAGTTACAAAGTGAAAGTAAAACCTGTTTCCCTGTAAAACTGAGGGAAACCCTCTGGATTGCTAATGACATGTATTTGAGAAAAGTCTTATAATTTCATCTACTATCAATTCTAGGTGTTTGTGTGGAGGTGATAGTACTTAAAATTTCTCTCATTATTCTGGCATTTGGCAAAAATAAATAATTTTGGTTCCTAATTGACCTAAAATACTAAAGGTTTATTCTGATTTCATGTCAGATAGTGAGAAAAAACATGAACATGTGTATTTTTATATCGTGTATGTAAAGTTTTGATTTCAACTGTATATATTAATTAGCACAGAATTTTAGACTTTTTGAAATTATGAAAAAAACTGTTCTTCAGAAACCCTCACCTATGTGAGTTCCATGATCCCCATTTGTGGATTGAAAGCACTATCGGCAGCACTATTATTTTTATGTAACTCCCTGTCACGTCACGTTTTCCGGGGTCAGTAAGGACTGACACCGTAGAAGGCGGGTAGTCTGGGCCACCATGAGTGTAGATGTTATAGGTAGAGAAAAAGCCAGGGAGTGGAGCCTAAAAGGCCTCCGTTCTTCACCGGAGTCTGCCACAAGGCCGGATGGACTTAGCTGCAGGGAACCTCCAGGTTGCTAACCCTGACGTGGCTACTTGCGGTGACAGCCAAAGTGCAGGATGGAGGGGTGCGGTAGCGGGTAGAAGTGTCAGGTCACAGCAGGCATAGCAGGCAGGCAACGGACTGGTACAACTGCTGATAACAGCAGAGGTAACATAGATAACAGGCTGGTGCAGCAGCAAGAAACAGCAGAAGTAGATGCAGGTAACGCAGGGGTTATCTTCAGATAGACAGGTAACAGCAGCAGCGCAGCAGTCAGGAGTCAAGATCACAGAAGTACAACCACAAACTGACACTAGAGCAGAGGCAGGAAGTTCCTTATATCACAGGAGGTCACAGGTCACTGGACAGGTATTTGGCACTTTCCCTTTAAATTATCGAGAGCTGCCACACTGGCACGCACAGGAGACCAGAGAGGGCAGGTATGCACAGGATCATGGTCTGGAGAGGAAGCGAGGATAGGTGAGTTCACAGCAGGTACCGGGGACATAGCAGGGACACGACGATGCCTGCAGTCCACAACGGGAGCCACGCCATGGATCGGGACTGCATTAGAGGCACAGGCATGTCCCAGATATGGACCACAGCATGAAACATGACACTCACATTAACTTCAATGGAGAGATCTATGTGTAAATACTTCCATCTTTAATTATTAATATTATTATTATCATATATTTTAGAGTGCCATTGATTCAAGGGAGTTATATACATAACTTAAGTCAAACAAGTACAATAGTGACGATAGAAGACTAACAACTAGTACAGAGGGATAAAGGACCCTGCCCGCCAGGGTTTACAATCTACAATGAAGGGGAAAAGAGACCGGTTGTGAAGTGAAGACATGTTTGTGGAGAGTGTAGTGACAGCATAGTTACTATAGTTTATAGGCTATCCTGAAGAGATGGGTTTTCAGGTTGCTTTTGAAGCCGGTGAAAGTGGAAGAGAGTCTGAAGTGTTGGGGCAGTGAGTTCCAGAGTATGGGGGAGGCACGGGAGAAGTCTTGGAGATGGTTGTGTGAGCAGCTGACAAGAAGAGAGCGGAGATTGCGTGAGTGGAGATATCTTTCCATTGATTTCAGTGTTAAAAGAGGTTGCTGACTACCGACGTGTCGCCTTTGGCTATTACATGTAAAGATTTGAGGTGGGAATACTGATTTAACACTCTATTCACTCTTTTAAAGGTTCCATTCTTTCTGATTTTCAGAATTGCATCAGCCGCTGCTTTGTGCAGTATTCTATCAGTAAAAAAGAGCACTTGATGAAAACCTGCCGGGCCCTGTATGTATTTCATATGGTGACTATACTTTGGATCAAGTGCTATTTTGTACATTATATGCAATCCCTGTTGACATGGTCAGAAAAATGAAGTGAAATAGAAAAATATTTTATGTTCCTCTTACATTTAAAGGGCTCCAGTAGTGATGTCCCCATTCAGAAAAAGAACAGTAAACAGAAGACCACAGAGAGTCAGAACTGGAACGGAGCTGTGCAAGGAGTATAGGCTTTTTATTATTTAATCGGGCACCAGAAACCTTCCTATACATTTTTGATACTAAGCAGCAGCTTCCTATTTATTGTTGATATGAACTGGACACTTCCTTTAAATGTAAGAACAACATATTTTTCTTTATTTTTGTGACTATGTCAACAGGGATTGCATAAAATGTGCTAACTGGCGCTGAGGGAATGTTCACACAGCTGATTTTGATGCGCTTTTCATGGCGGTTTTAGCGTGGATTCCACCCCCAGATCAGAGTCACAAACAATTATGAAATCATTTTCATTGATTCCTGAGTAAACACCCTGTAGTTGTTTAAACAACGCTGTTTTTTGCTCGCTTATTAATAAGTGACTTGTCAATTCTTAAAGGGAACCTGTCACATAGGTTATGCCCCCCTTGCTGAGGACAGCACAAGCTACTGTCAGACCTGCTGTTCCCAGCACTGTGCCCCTTATTCTGTAAGATGCTGTAGTTTTCGTGTATTTAATGCTCAAATCTGCAGTTTTCAGCCAGAAAAGAGTCATGAAGAGTCAGTTTTTTCATGCCCCAACCATGTGAGGCTAGCCCCTCCCACCTCAATTGATAAACCTATTACTTTGAATAGGTAGAAACATGTGAATAACTGTCAGTGGGCGGGACTAGCCTTTGCTGGGTGGGGCTAACACCTGCTCATGAATAAGATTTGAGCATTAAATGCTCTAAAACTGCTGCATCTTACAGAATAAGGGACACAGTGCTGGAAACAGCATGTCTGACACTAGCTTGTTCTGTCCTCAGGAAGGGGGGCATAATCTATATGACAGGTTCCCTTTAAGGCATCTTTGGCAAGTAAAATGCCCATATGACACAATGGAGAGCTTAAAAATAGCGTTCAAAATTAATCACACAAATTGTGGTGTGTTTTTGATGCGGTTTTGCATTTCGTTCTGCACCTGCCCTGACAAAAAAAAATGATGGATGTTGCAGAAAAAAAAACACCGCTGAAAAACCACGTCAAAAACCGCATGGAAAAAACCTTGTCAAAAATTCCCCTGAAAACGGCAAAATATGAGGCGGTTCACAGACGAGTATTTGATGCTGCAATCAGCGCTTACATATAAGCATAAGCTATGTGAACATACTCTTAATATAGTCTGAATACAGGCAGTCCCCGGGTTACAAACGGGATAGGGACTGTAGGTTTGTTCTTAAGTTGAATTTGTATGTAAGTCGGAACAGGTAGATTTATTAAATGAAATTCCAGCAAAAAAAAAGAGTAGTTTTGGATAGTACAGGGAACAGTTTTTACATTTGTTTTGTTGTTTGTGCCCTTTTTTTAAAAGAGTTCACCTAACGTTCTGTATCTCATGGGCAGCTGTGGCCTGCTGGCACTTGGTTATCATGGTGCGTGACTCAGTGTTGAATGTCAGCCACGCCCCATAAGTCTCCGTTTGTAACCAGGGGACGTATGTAAGTCGGAACGATGTAAGTAGGGGACTGCCTGTATACTCTTAATCCAAACTATGGGCAGCACATGAGATATAAATTAATATAAGTATATATTTAAACAGTCCGTGTTTGGAGTCTTCAGAATAACATGGCAATTCATTTTTTTCCATTTTTCATGCAAGTCTTTTCCAACCAAATGGTTTTTACCCAAAGGAAATAATAGAGGCAGCAGCTCTGGAAGGAGTGGCGTGACTTTGCGGGGCACACCATCACTAATTTAAGGTGCATTTACGCACAATGCCAGTGGTAGCATCAATCCAAATGGCATGCTGGGGCTAGTTAATGTTCCTCTTTATAATCAGTATACTCTTTTTGTCGTGCTCATAAAGAGATGCAAGCAAACCTATTAAAATGTCTTTTCTTCTGCACAATCCATAGAAATCTATGTTCTTTTTAAGCAGGATAGTTCTTATTAGTTTTGAAATTGCCAATTGCTATTCATTTGAGCTAAGCACACTCTACTTTTGTGGGATGTTTTGTTCGGATTCCTCTGTAGATTTTCTAGTTTGGAGTTGCCAGGCAACGCAGCTTGCCTCTTGCATCGAATAAATAATAGGGTCACAGAGAGCAAATCTGTATCATATAAAATCAGTTACACCAATAAGGTCTCTTTTCTGTGCTGTAATCTTTTTCTTTGTTTTTCCCTTTTATTTTAGGAAATGTGATTGTATATGGGAACACGCTTGATACTTACACCACGGTTGCTACCCTCATGTCATTGGGAATCGGCGGCTCTCGAATTCATTTAGTGCAGCCTCCACTTACATCAAATGTCACTTGCTTTAACAATTTTGCCATAGAAGAAGCGGTGCACAAAGGTTTATTGGCAGCCGGCGTCACAACCTATTACAACTGTAAGCTGGCGCAGTGGAATGATGGTGCTGATCCAGACCCTATATGTTGTGCATCATTTACTACAGATTCAACACCACTGAAACTATCATGCACTGTGAGTACAAAGAGCAGGATCTGTTATGTAAGGAGAAATGTAATCACATAGGCTTATGTAATAGATGTAAGTGCTTACTATGAAACTGAATACATATAGGGCAGTGCGCTGAAGAGAAAATATAAGTGGAAGATCAAACAAATGAGATTCTGATTGGTTTAGTGATAGTGGAGCCATACACCCATAAACTAATATACTGATTCATTGAACTCTTATGACTGTTAGACTCTTGTTTGGCCAACAGTTACGGTATCTAACGCCTCCATTAACATGCACCATATTTTGAAAGTGAAAGGCAGGCAGTCCCCGGGGTACGTACGGGACAGGGACTGTAGGTTTGTTCTAAAAGGGGTTTTGCCACAATGTAATGTTGACGTGGGATCCTCCAAAATGGGTATTTAATCACTTTTCTAAATATATGTGTGTACAAAAAGTGAAGCCTCTGAGAGCTACAGCTTTCTTTACATGCCCTTAGTTATTTAAAAGTTTGCATTAGACATGACCAGCAGCTGACAGGAGCTGATCTGGCCGTGCTTGCGTGTTTGCACCTCTTACCTGATGACAGGGAATTTGAACGAGCCGGCAAGGGACTGTGGAGAAAGATGTTGTCTTTTGTATAGTGAATCTGCTAGCTGTAATGTGATTATTTGAGTAAACATTGCACACGCTCCCTGCTTCATGGCTGTGTTCTCAGCCCCCCTCTCTTTCCCCCGTGAGGCAGCGTGACTCAGCTTGATTTGTTTATTTTCTCTTCTTAGCAGATTAAGAGGTAAGAAACTCACTTCTTGGCAAAATCCCTTTAAGTTGAATTCCTATTTAAGTCGAAACAGGTATATTTATTAAATGTAACTCCAGCACAAAAGTTTTTTACTTTTTTTGGAAAGTGCGGGAAAAGGTTTTTTTTACATTTTTTTGTCCGTCCCTTATGATTTACCTATTGTGCTGTCATGCGGAACTTATCGTTCCACAGCTAAAACGCTTAAAGAAATGAACTACAAGCCTCCGTTTGAACTGGGGGACAAAAGTAAGTCAGAATGGTTTAAAGTGGGGGATGCCTGAAAATGGCACCTGCGGACCCCTGACAAGGCTTAATTTCTAAGTGAAACAGTGGTCCCCTGGTTACAAGGGGCCCAGGATTCATTTTTTCCCCATATAAGGGTTTTTCTGACTTGATTTCAAAACACATTCAGCATCCAAGGGTTCCCGAAATGCTGTTTCTTTTGGCCCTTCATGTAAATTGAGGGGAAAAGGAAAAAACCCAAATTTAAACATAAACCCTTTACTTTTTAAAACCCTTCGTTTTTAGTGAGGTGCATGCAGTGGATTGGGGTTTTTAAAAGGCCCCTCTCTAAAAGTACAGTGGGGGTCTACAGGCCCTGTAGGGTTTATAATTTTCCAGAATGGCGGTTTTTTTGGGCCCCAAAGATGGGGGGCCCCATTTTTTTTTTTCTGGTACTTTCTATATAAATTTCATGACCCAAAGAACCCCCTTCCTAAAATGAGAAAGTGATTTCCAGCTTCCACCCGGGTCTTTTTTTTTGCTAAATCTCCGGAAATATGCAAAAATTTTAAAAGGCGGGTTTGGGGAAAAATAATGGCAAAATAAGATGTTTTTAAAATTAGATTTTTTTTTTTTTAAAATTAAAAAAAATTTTGAAAAATGCAAAAAAGGGGAAACAAAAATTTTAAATCAATATTTGGCGTGAGCACCCTCCCCTTTAAAAACAGCCCCCATTTTTCATTTTCCCCTTGACACGGGTTTTTGAGGGGAACTCGGCGGGATGTTGTTCCAAAACCCTCTTTGGGAAAAAATAACAACAATCTTCTGTGGATGTTGTTTGGCAAAGTTTTTTTCAATCTCTTTATTTTTAACCCCCTGGCAGACCCCAAATTTACAAACCAGGGCTCTGGGGAAACGGGCCCTTTATAGGGGCCCCAAAATCCCTGTGTAGCAGGAAAAAAAAAATTAAATTGTTAAAATTTTACTTCCCCTAGAAAATTTATTAATCCCCCTTTTTTAAAAGGCGTATAAAAAGGGCACTTTCTTTAAAACCCTTTTCATGTTTGAAATTTTTTTAAGTATTAGGCTTTGTCTACACTGCCCAGAAAAAGCCCCGTTTTTTCAGCATTTTTTGTTTTTTTAAAAAGCTGAAAAAAAGGACTGTAATCATTTTCCATAGACCCCAAATTTTAAAAACCCCCCCCCTGCGGGTCTACATTTAGCTTCTTTTTTCAGCCTTTTTTTTTTTAGGTTTCCGTATTTTGCAACATGCTCAAAAAAAAACCCAGACCCAAAAAAATTTTACTAAAAGGGTCAATGGAAAGCCCCCCGGAAATCTTTTAACGCTTTTTGCCTTTTTTTTCACGGGCTTTTTTGCCACGATTTTTTCAATTTTAAAAACCCCCCGGAAAACCCCAAGTC
The DNA here is from genome assembly GCA_025379985.1 of Phyllomedusa bahiana. NCBI lineage: Eukaryota > Metazoa > Chordata > Amphibia > Anura > Hylidae > Phyllomedusa > Phyllomedusa bahiana. The sequence continues at coordinate 38,934 of JAODAL010031485.1, forward strand.
CCCCCTTTTATTTGGGTTGTTAAAAAAGGTTATATCCCTTTTCAAATTTGCATACAAGTGTCCCGATGGGGGTCCCTTTTCCCCGTACCATTCGTAATAAAATTTCATTCTTTGGGTCGTTTTAAAGATTTTTTCGCAATTCATATTTTTTTTGCTTTAAAAAAAAATTTTTTTTTTTTACGTTTTTTGGGCTAATAAAGTTATCTACTTGTTACAATAAAAATAATTTTTTTTTCGGGGTTTGGGGGACTAAAAATTTTTTTCTTTAAAATTTATTAGCGCCAAAAAAATGTTAAACTTGCGTCAAACCCTTTAAAAAAAACGTTTTTTAAAGGATTTTTAGGCTAAAAACCTTTTTTTTCGGATTTTGGCAAATAAAAAAACCTTTACTGAAATATTTTTTGGGGCTTTAAAAAAGTTATCTTCCTTGGGGGGTAAAAAAAACGTTTTTTTTAAAAATTTTTTGGGAAAAATCCGTTTTTTAAGGATTTTTGGGCCCAAAATTCCTTTTCTAACAATTTTTTCCAATAAAATATCTTGGGTTTTGGTCCAAAAAAAAAGTTTTTTAAAATTTTGGGGCGGGGCCCGGGAAACCCCTTTTTTTAGGAATTTTTGGGGGAAAACCCTTTGTCTTTACGATTTTTGGCGCAAATAAAGTGATCTAGTTCTGACGCCAAAAAAAACTTTTTAAGGATTTCGGCCCCAGAACCCCTTTTTTTAGGGATTTGGGCGCTTAAAATCCATATCTTTAAAAATGTTGGCGCTAAAAAAAGTGATCCCCCGCTTCTGACACTAAACATAGGTTTTTTTTACGGAATTTGGCGCAATATTGCGTTTTTGGGTTTTTTGCATTTAAAATCTTTTCTTTACAGATTTTGATGCTAATACAGTTATCTTGCTGTATGCAAAGATAATGTGGGTTTTTGTGGATTTTGGTGCAAGAATCTGGTGCAGCAGCACACAAAGGACAATGTGCTCACAAAGGTTTACAGTGATCAAAAGGGAAGTGACTACTTAACATGTTAACTCCCCTTTTGGGGTGTAGTTTACATCCCATGGCTTAATTTGTGCATACATTAAAAAGCAGAGCAAAGACGCTCTAAAAAACGCGACGAAAAACGCGACAAAAAACGGCCGTTTTTTCAGCTGCTTTTGAAAGGCAGTGGACAGAAAACTCAGTTTCATGAACGTTTTTAGTAACTCGTTTTCAGGTCGTTTTTTGTCCACTGCAGGGTAGACATAGCTTTAGGGTCGAAAGTCCAGACATGTCCCTCATAGCATGATTGGTAGTTGGATAGGTCCTTGCACTTGTAGCAAAGCCGTGTGTCTACTGGGTGGGATATTTACAAAAAAAGTGAATGCAACTAAATACCTAACAATAATGTCATCTCTCCTGACTTGTCTATTTTAGTAAATACTTGTATTCTCCATCAAATAACAATTCTGGAACATCTTTTTTAAAACTCTGCATTGTGCATTCCCCTGTTATTGTCAAGTTACTTATAATTATTCAGGAGAAGCAACAAAAGAACAATACAGTTTGAAATTAAAACTAAATTGATTTTCCAGAATTATTTCATGGTGCAACTATAAGTGAAATTACTAACGCAGACATATCAACAGAGCTAACAGGTTCTCATTAAAGAGGCATTCCGACTGGCTATTTTCAGTGCTGCAGGTCAGCTCATAGCTGGCTAGAAGCCGACCGTCTCAGAGAATCAGAAGAGTGGTGCTTGCGGCTATCCACCTTATTCATTTCTATGGGAGTTCCAAGTAGATTCACTTAGCTATAGTTAGAATTACCATAGAAAAGAATAAGGAGGACGTTGAAAAGCGCCGCCCTATTCATTTTCTGAGACGGTAGGCTCGTAGCTATGAGCCAACCTGCAGCACTGAAATGCTGGAGGCACTGAAATAGTGGAAACATCCCTTTATGAGATTTTTTTGCCATGCAGTAGGCTGAAGAACACACATCCCACACATATAAGCATTGTTTCAACCAGCAGTAATAATGTATGTATTCAGTTTTCTTATATATTATTTTGTTTTGTAGGCATTCTTCAATTTTTATGAGAAGAAAGTGGACTATGAAGCATTTAAGGCAATTAACAGTGCTTGTCTGGTATATGATGGGAAGCTGGTTATTGATACTACATTTCACACAAACGATTCTTCCATAAGAGCAGCAGGACCACTTACCAAGTATTCCAATGATTTACAAATGAGTGGCTCACAGCTATTTAGCTCGAAAGTTTGGGTCCCAGCTGGCTGCTACCATGCTTCCTCTTTTCGACCCGACACTTGAACCTATAAGTGAACCATCCCAGGAGTGTGACAGACTCATCCCAATCTATAAAGGACCTACTATTCAAGGTGGGTTTATCAGACATTACATTGTGCCTTGTTACAGTGTTCTTCACTGCATATATGGGATAGTTATTTAACACTACATCAAGGGTTTAATTTGGGGGGTTCCCGCCTCTGAAATTTTCAGAAATTAATAAATTTTTTTTTGGTTTTTTTTTTTCACTAAAAAATAGGGACTTTTTTTTATTAAAATGTTGGCCATCCTTTGAAGTGCATAAAATTAACACATGCAATCTACATGACAAAATTTAGAATACATACAGTGGTGAAAAAAATATTTGATACACCGCATTTTGCAATTTTCCCAAGTTTTTGGGGAAACCAGAAAATACATTTAAAAATTTTTAAAAATTAATTGCATTTTATTCGAAATAAAGTTTCGATACAATAGAAAAAACGAACTTAAAAATTTGGTACAGAAAACTTTGGGGTTTTCAATTATAGCTCCCTGTAATCTTTACCAATTTTCACCACTCACAGGGTTTTCAGCCCCCTCCTGTATAGATTTCTCCAACTTTAGGTTTGGGATGTAAAATGGGCTACTTTGATTTTTCAGTCCCTCCAAAGATTTTGGATTGGGTTCAGGTCTGGAGTTTGGGCTGGGCCACCCCCAGGTTTTGGGAAATCCCTTCTTTTTAAACCCAACTCCCAAATGTCCTGTGGTTTAAGGTCATTGTCCATGCTGGAAGCCCCAGCCACCACCCTCTTCTTGTCTTTTGAGGGAAGGAGGTTGTTGGCTAAAATCTCGCAATATAGGGCCCCACCCAAACCCTGCCTTTAATATGGTTCAGTCATCCTGTCCCCTTTGCATAAAAGTAACATAATCTCCAAAAAATTTGGGGAAAATTTGCAAGGGAAAAAAAGAGTGACTTTTTGATCACTAAATTTACTATTTTGGGGCCCAAAAGGGAAAAATTAAAACTATCATTCTCTATCTATTAAAAAACTTTTAAAAAGTAACTTTTATTATATCAACTCCCTTTAAACCTTATACAAACCCATTTAGTTTTTAAAGAAAATTTTGTCTTTAGACAAACACTATACAAAGCAGTGGAACCCTGTATTTAATTGGGGGCCCGCAGCCTTATTGGAAAGGGAAAATGCATTTTAAAAATACATAGGAGAAGTGTTTAAAGGGAAAATTTAAAATGGCATTTGGGCTATTGTTCATTGGGGGTTTATATTCCCAAAGAATATGCAATTAGAAAATTGAAGAGGGAAGGGGGAAAGGGAATTGGGGGGGCAAAGAAAGGGAGTGTTTCTGTGTAATGTGATTTCTGTCTGCTTTTTTTCAATTTTAGGGGGAGGCAAACCCGTTGCAATAATATGAGAGGGAAATGGAAAGGAAGCCCCTCACAGTCAGGGCTGAGGTGTTTTTTGGTGGGAGTGCATTGGCACGGGGAAATACGGTTTTAAAATGGGGCCGGGAAAACCCCCGGGTTTTGGAGATGGCGAATTGACTGAAGGGTTTTTGGCTCATGAGAGCGAGATGGTCAGCCTTTTGGAAAGGGCCTTTTTATGAGTGGGGCGGGCCCCGGGGGAAAAGGGGGGTTGGGGGTTTAGTGGGTTTTCGGTGGGCCCAAAATTTGGGGAGCACCTGAAAAGGGGGGGGTTTACCTAACAGATTTTAAAAGGGAAGTGACTTTGGGCCACATGTGAATTTGGACCTCTAAGCCCTTTGATAAACCCGGTTTTTTGGCAAACTGTCGGCGAGGTCGGCATGAAAAGTTTTTTAAAATTTTGATCCCACCTCTGTCTACAAAGGGGGTTTACCTGCTGGGAGACGGGTCAAAAAGGGGGGGTTATTTGTTTTTGTGTCTTGAGTTTTGGGCCCCAAGGGCCCCAAATAGTTTTGGCCCTTGGGATTCCCCCTTTTTGAAGCTAGTACTTTTTCCTTTTAATATAAGGCTCTCCTGTTAATAGGTTTTTGGGTTCCCCCGGGGCTTGATGATAGAAAGGGAGTTATTCCTCTTTTTGAACAAAAAAAAGGGTTTTTAAAAGATGAAAAGGGTAGAGATCGGGTTTTTTTTTAATTTTGGGTTGGGTTTTGAGGTTAAGAGTTAGATATAATAAAAGTTACGTTTAGTGTTTTATAGATAGAAAAAGATAGAGTTTAAGTTTGCCTTGGCAAAATAGTAAATTAGCTTTGCAAAAAAACCCCACAAAGTAGGGGTGTGTAACCCCCCATGTTCACGGTTGGGGACGTGTTCTGGGGTTTGTAAAACCTTCTTTTTCCCTCCAAAATGGGAATGGAGTTGATCCCAAAAAAGTTCTATTTGCTCTCATTTAACTCAAGATGTCTTAGTGAATTTCAAACGGGTGAGAGTGGCTCTGCAAAAATTTTAATCCATGGCGGCATAGTGTGTTACTAACGGTAATCTTTGAGACTGTGGTTCCAGATCTTTTCAGGTCATTGACCAGGTCCTCCAAAGTAATTCTGGTCTGATTCCTGAATTTTCCTTACCCCTCGAGTTGAGAGCTTGCATTGAGCCCCAGACCAAGGAAGATTGACAGTCATCTTGTGTTTCTTCCATTCTCTAATAATTGGGGCCACGTCGTGACTTCTGACCAAATGCTTGCCTATTTTCCCCGGGCCCCTCAAGCTTTTGTGCAGGGCTGCAATTGTATCCCTAGTGTCTTGGACAGATCTTTGATCTTGTCCATGGTGGAGAGGTTGGAGTGTGATTGAGTGTGGGGACAGTTTTTTTTTGAGGTTAAAAAAAGTTCAAACGTTGCAATTAAATAAGGTTAAGAGTGAAAAAATAGGAGGGTTCTTAAAAGGAAAATAACGGGCCCGTGAGAGGGGAATTTTGCTGGTTTGGGAGGTAATCAAATAGTTATGTAGAATAAAAAAAAATAATTATAAAAAAATCAACATTGATTTTTCTGGGTTTTTTTTTTTGATTCTGTCTTTTCCCGTTGACCTCTCCCTTCTCTGAATGGGAAAACTTTCAAAATCGCAATGTATCAAATACTTATTTCCCCAAAAATAGATTTAGCTCAATAAAATGATTTTTTAAAATGCATTGTCATGGTTTTGTCTTGCCCAAATCTGTTTAAAAACATTTTTGTTATGAGATCTTCCCCGACAACTACAATGAACTGGGAGGGCAACATCTTTTATAAAGCAGCGACTATGTAAGATACATCAGCATATAAACTGGGTCTAGGAGCCTCATAAAATGGGTTACCATGGTCTGGAAGCTGCAAAAAATCTAAGATCAGGATGCTGAATGCCAAATGTTAGCAGTAGTGGCATATTCACTGGCATGATAGAAAAGTGTTTTATGGAGTGTTAAATCAGGTTTAACTGTGTGAGAGATTGTGGATGAATCTGGGTTGGGTGGTTTTTGTGGAGAAACTACTTACAGAATGCTTGCAAAGGGGCACTGAAATTTTGGGTTTTAAAGCGATGTTGGTAAGGTATTGTTTTTTAGAGTTTGGGCTATACCCCATTATTTCCAGTCAAGGGAAAAGTCAATACTGTAACATACAAAGACAATTTAAACAATATTGGGGTTCTACCCCTTTTATAACTATAAAAGGGCCCCCCTCTGTTTTCAACTTTACTATAAAAAAGAACCAAAAAACCGAGTCACTACTTGCAATAGAACTGATAAAAAATAGTCATGTAGTAACAACTATCAATATAGAACTACATAGTAAGTGTAATGGATTGGTGGATTCGCTGGACCACCGCAATGATGAAGTTTAAACCCGCCCGGGAGCTGTCTAAAGCCCCCGGATTCACCCGAGCCCACCGCAAAGTCGTCCCCTGACTGACTTGCCCGCGATGGGGTACTCTGGTACAGAATCGTAATTGGAACAAAATCGGGGGCAGCAGGAGGGCAGGACGGGGGTCGAGGGTTTGGGTCAAACGGGAGCGGTCAGGACACGGGAAAGCGGGTCAGGGAAAAGAGCTAACGGGCTGGTAACCCGGTAATCAATACGGAACTCAACCCCCCCAAAACACATAAAGCACACCAACAATCTGGCAGAGAGTGCAGGGGTGTATTCCTTTTATGCCAGTGGCCGCAATTTACAAATTACCGGGGCGCTGGCCCTTTTAAATCCAACCCCCGTCGCGGGGGGCCCTAAGCACAGGAGCCCCAGCGGCTGCACAACAGGAGCAGGAGCACAGGAGGTGGAAGGGGAATTTACGGGGCCAGACCCGGGGAAGAAAGGGGGACAGTCGGGGTGGCCGCAGCACCCACCCGGGCCCCCTTTGCGGGCAGGGGGCCCCACGGGGGGCGAGGCCCCTGCGCCGGATTTGGGGGGAGTGTTTAATTTCCAAAGCCAGTCATAATTTTATGACGTTTAAGTTTCTTCCTCCCAACCATCAAAGAGCCATAATTTTTTTATATTTTCATCAACATAGACATATGAAGGATTTTTTTTTGCAGGGCAAGATGTACTTTTTAATGGTGCCAATAGATTGTATTGGTAAGCCGAAAAAAAAGTCTAAGTGGGCCACAAAAAAAACGTACTTACGTAGCTTTTGAGCGGGAGGGTAGGGTAGGTGGGAGTGGAGGGTTGTTTTTATGGTGTTCACTCTTATAAATGATTTGTTATCTGTATTTTGCAGGTTTTATGGTTACAGTGAAACGAAGTATGGTTTTGTTTTTGTTTTCTTCTTTTAAAACTCCCTAGGGATTAGGTTTAATTTTCTTTGTGAGTGAAGTGATTTTTTTTGGTCCCTTTTTGTTTTCTTTTTTTTCCCGATTTTTTTTTGGAATTGAATGACCAAAAAAAACCCCCACAATTTTGGCATTTTGAATTTTGTTTTCTTGTGCAGTGTTCAGTGTATAAGATAAATGATGTCATAAACTGAAACTGAAAGTAGGGGGATCATTTGAGCTTTTAATATTCTTTATTAGTTTTTATTCTTCTTCTTATTTTTTTTTTATTTATTTTTTTTTTTTTTACAACCAGTCCCCCTATGGTACTTGAACACTATAGGGCTTGATCACCTGTGCACCCTTCGATTCTTAAACAATTCAGGGGTTTTTCAAGGTGTACAAGTGGCAGCTTTTATTTCCTGCCTGGAAGCTTTACATGGGGCTATAGAAACCTTCTTAGGGTTTTAGTGCCATGGGGAAAAAGATCACACCCTGCAATCTTGTTGTGGGGTAGGAGGCAAACAGAAGGAGGAACGGTGCGCTGCATCTATTAGGCAGTAAAAACATACAAAAAATGGGATATTACTTACTCAAAAAACCCAACAATCCTTTGGCCCCTGTTACGGCTCATTGCTAACTAAAATAAACCCCGAACTGGCAACTTGGCCTTTATGCTAACTGGGAAAAAAAGGCAGGTGCAGTTATTTTCGAGTTTTAAAAATCAATACACACTGCTAGGGGAACATTAGATATAAAAAACTGCACCCAACTTGACACCTGTTCCACCAAGTATGTAGAAAAGCCCAAAAGCATGGGGAGATTGCACAAATGCAAAAATACATAAAAAAACATCCATACTTCGTGCTGAGGGGGGGGGTTGTGGTACTAAAAAATTGCTACAATAAGGCAATTCAGAAGGGTGCCATAAATGCAGATACGTGTGGTACACCATGCTGTCCCATTTTCTTGTATGTTTTTTCTGTAAATTGTTAGCTTAGGGACTCAGAAGACATGAGGCATCTTGGCGAGGTTGTGGCTTTGTAGGGGGGCCCCCAAACCCAAAACTAATACCCATATTTAACTTTTTTTTCCCAGTATCCCAACTGCTGGGGGGCGGGGGGTGCTGTTTTTGTGTTGGACCCCCAGAAAGTGCGGGGCAGCCCCCCCTAATCAAATAGGGCGTCACTAATAGGTTGAACCCGCAGGGTTACCACACGCTGCATTTAGGCCCCCTTCTGTATGCTTATTTTTATCAATTTATACCAGAAACCCACCCCCCTAAAGAAATGGGGGTATTGAGTGGTTGTTTTGCATTTGTGAAATTTCCTATCATTATACGTGGTTTCTACATGGGGTTTTGGAACGGGTGTTAATTTTTTTTTTTATCATTAATTGTTCTCTCAGGGGGTATGTGAGCTTTTACTCGCAATTAACTGCACCTGCCAATTTTTCCCCAGTTAATAAAGGCCAGAGTTCCCATTTTGGGGTTTTTGTTTAGTGCAGTAGTTGAGCTGTGAACATGGCCCAAAGGATTGTGGTGTTTTCTATTAGACAGTAAGAAGGTCACGGTGGGCCCATCTTATCTGGTGGACCCGATGGTAGGTCAACCCTGATTAAACCTGAGTAGCAGTGGCCCATCATGATAGCCTGACCCTAGACATGGAACCCTTGTGCTTATTAGAAGTTTAGTCTATCAATAAATACTGAAAGCTCTAATAGGAAAAATTTAAAAATTATTTAGTGTAACTTGGCTTTTTAGGTTTACAAACTTTTAGGTTAGAGAACGAAGTGTCTGAAATTTCTAAATTTTTATTTCCCCTTTAAGAATGGTTCAGCTGTAAAAGGACAACCACATAGGAAAGGGCTTCTTCACCTGTAATAGGCACATTATAGCCCGTCATTAAACCCCCTAATAGAAGTTTAAAAATTTCCCAAGGACAAAAATAAAATCAGATTTCCCTAATGTCAGCTCTGTTTTAGCTTAGCTTGACATGAGCATTTGGTACTGAAAATATAAATGTGGATTGCAAGTAATTTAACATTGGTATATAAGACTGTTTAGAATCGTTGTACTTTTGTATGAAGTATCTGAAAAATTAACCAAAAAAACCTTTAATTTTTTAATGAACTGATATTTTCTTTGTGCTTATTATGGTGTTGTTCCTGGGGGTTTTTATTATTTACTATCAAAACCAGCTCCCATCCCCCTTTCAAGCCAAAATGGCACAGCCAATTTTGAAGTCAGATACTTTTTATGAATGAATCGTATTTGTAATTTATTTGGGGTCATGGCTAATTATATCACGCACTTTTAGCGACTGCTAGGGGCCCACAAGTTGAGGACCCACTAAAGTACAGAAACATTGTTATTTTTTTGGGGAAAAAGTTGTTGGTGGGTTTCCTTTACAAACTACTCTTTGGGTTCCAAACAAAACCTTAAAAAAAAGGGGAAAATTTAGCTC
>JAODAL010031486.1:0-48379 GCA_025379985.1 Phyllomedusa bahiana
AAAATTCGTTTTTGGGGGAATTGATAGGAAAGTGCTGAAAAAGAGGATCTAAGATGTATTTGTGGTAAATTAAAAAGGGGACGAGTATGTCCACTAGAAGAGGACACTGCTGGTACCGGACAGAGAAAAAAATCAAAGGGGAACAACGGGAATTCATCAGGAGGTTTGGGCTAAAGGAGAAAAAAAGGGAGAAAAAACAACTCCCATCAGAGATGACGTCCCCGGGATCCCTGCGTCAGGGGTCATTTTACTTCTTGTTGAATCTGCTGTATTCATGTGTTTGGTGCCCTTTTTCTGGTGGTGTATTGGGGGGGTTGTAGGTAAGATGGCAATTGATTCTAACGAAGTGGAATTATTTTTAAATTTCAGAAAACTTCGTTCTAACGAAGTCAATTTTGGGGATTTCGGGGAAAATGTGCTTTGTTTGAAAAAATGGCTCAGAAACATGCGTTACATGGGCAAAGCACTCGGGGAGGAAGAAGGGCATACCTCATGGCATGTGCGAGTGAAAAAAAAATCAAGACCGGCGGGATTCTGTGCTCAGACTATATAAGCCCGGGTGCGACACTGGGAGCTCACCTCCTCTCACTGTACTGTCAGGGAGGTTTTTGGCGGCAAAATTGTGTGTTTTAAAGAAGAATGATTTTTATACAGCAATTTTTGTGGGGTCTCACTTGCTCAGAACTGCTTCCTTAATGTTTCGTTTTCGATTTTTTGGGGTTTGGATCTGAAGTCCAGTGTGCGCCAGTGCAGCTGCTTACATTTTAATAAAATCTGCTCACGCACTTTGAAAACCAAGGGGATCTAAGCCATTCCTGTTGTTTTCTTTTAAAGAAACAGCGTTTTTACAAAAAATCCCTTCATTTTTGGCGCTCAATTCTTTTGCAAAAATTTACATCCAGAGGTTTAAGCATTGTTTTTTCCTGTGGGGGACCCCAAGAAACCGTCTTTTCACCGCCAAAAAAAAAATTTTCCTGTAGCCTAATTCAAAAAGCAAAGGTTTTTAATTACAGTGTTGACGATTGCGTTGGCTATGGAATCGATCGATGTCGGCCGCATCGAAAGGGTTTTTTGATAGTGAGCATCGATTATCGCGATGACATTAAAGCTATGGGGAGCAAAACCCCTTTCTTATTTACACCCAAAAGGCTGGAAAAGCAAAAGTAAATCCACAACAGTCAAATGGATACGTGCTACTCTTAGGAAACACACTTAGGTTATCAAGTCACAAAAAAAAAAGTCCAACCATTTCTATCCCTGTCTTTACCACAGCCTGACCCTTAAACCCTGCATACCCAAAAATTAAAAAGTGCAAAGGCGTATTTTTTGAACCATCCCAAAGTTACTTAAACTGACTTTGAATACCCTGTCCTGGAACGCAGATGACCCCCAACCCTCATGACCCCCACTTTTAAAAAGTGCCGGAAAAAGGAGTCTTTCAACCACCATTTTATTTTCCTGACTTTGGGACAACCCTTCCCGGGGCCACAGCGAGCCCCAAACCTGAGACCCCCCACTTTTAAAAAGTGCCGGAAAAAGGAGTCTTTCAACCACCATTTTTTTGAACTGGACATTGATAACCGGGTCTGGGCCACAGCATGACCAGGGCCGATTCAGTGGGTGCGGTGAAAGCCCCGGTGGCGTCCGCATCATTAACACGCGGGTTTTAAAAATGCCCGAGACGCAAAAACGAAAACGTCGTGCAAGCAGAGTGCGGAAGCGGAAGTGTGAAAACTCCACCTTTCCTCTGTACCAGTAATACCGGGAACGCTTCCCCCCCCGGAGGGTGGGCCCAATTTTGAGCTTCACTTGGAAATTTTCGGGTGGTTAACGCTCCGTTACACCCGGAAACCCTTTTCTTGGCATTCTTTTTCTCATTTTAAACTAAACTGCTGGAGGAAAGGGTCTCTGTAATTTTTTCTGCCTGTCCATACTCCAGTCCTCTGAATAACCTACACGGTAATTTTTCCTGTACCCCCTTGTAAAATTCAAGGAATTTTTTTAAACACTATTTTGTACAGCAATTTTTAGTACTTTAATTCTAGAAAACACAATTAAAATAGGATGGAATCCCACCAAGTCTTTGTTTCTCTTTTTTAGATTGTATTAAATGGGTTGTCTCAATACAGGGATTGAAAGCTATGTTAAAGATCTTGCAAAAACAAGTCATTTTGCAATATGTGTCCATTAACAGTGTCCTACCTATTCCTGTTTCTGACAGCACCATCACCCTTGAGCCACTCTTGACAATTGTGAAGAACAAAAGTCTGTTAGAAACAACATTTTTTAGAATAGGACCTGTAGTATAGCTGCATGTCACAGCAAAATGCCCCCAAAAATTCAAAGCATGACCCTTGAGCCACTTTGGTCAATTGTGAAGAACAAATGTCTGTTAGAAACAACATTTTTTTATAATAGGACCTGTAGTATTGCTGCATTTCAAAGCAGCATGACCCAAAAAATTAAAAAAATGACTTCTCAGCCACTGTTAAAAATTGTGAGGGAGAAATGCCACTTAGAAGCCACATTTCTGTTCCAAAGGACCATGATTATAGCTGTATCTCACAGCAACATGACCCAAAAAATTATAAATATGACTTCTCAGCCACTATTAAAAATTGTGAGGGAGAAATGCCACTTAGAAGCCACATTTCTGTTCCAAAGGACCATGATTATTGCTTACCCCACAAAACCCTACCTAAAAAAACCAAATTGACAAATGCAAACTTTTTAAAGAAAAAGTGAGTAAATGGAAACGGTGTGTCAGAAACCTTCCCTTTTTTTTACATTTCCCTCACAGAAAAACCAGCAAAATAACCTGGGGGAAAAAAGAGAAAAAAATTGCAGTAAGAAAGGGATCATTTTAAAAAAAAAAATTTTTCAAGGGGGCCCTTTTCTTTTGAAAAGGAAGGGTAAAGAAAGCCGGGCAACAAAATGGGTGCCCCCTCGGAATTGGGGCCAAACATCTTTCAATACCCATGCCTGTTTCCCAATCTTTTTTGAAATTTAAAACGATCCACTTTAAACTGGGGAAAGCCCGGATGCTTGTCTGTAATGACTCCCCCAGCTTTTCTAAAGGGTTTTCCCGCTCAAAATAAACCCTGGCCTGGGCGGGACAACACCCTCTATGGCGTACGACCACTGGGGCCATTCGCCCCTTTTTGGGATACCCAGAAGTCTTTTGGGGTCCGGAACAAAATGAAAAAACATCGGGGTTTAGACGCAGATGCCCGTCACCATGATTTAAACTGATCTTTTGTTTTTTTGGATGTTGCCCTGCATTGCATCGTTGGTGAGGGTTGGGGAAAAAAAAAACAAAAGGGGGGGGGACTTGGGGGGGGGGGCCGGGGGGGGGGTCACCCAAATTCCCCGGCTTTTCCCCAAAAAAAAAAACCCCTTGGCCCTTTCCCCCTGCTGCCCGCTACCCTACTTGGACCAAACTCCCTGTCACGTCGCTGATTTGTTCCACCTTGACATTTGGGGAACGGAAGCAGACGCAACAGTTTTCCCTCCAGTTGATAAATCAAAAGGTCCCCCAAATTTCCTGCTTTTTAAACCCTTTTTGGGGTGGGGGGAAAGGGAAAGTGCTGATTTTTTTTTGTCCCGGGGGATCCAGGAGGGGGGCCCCACCCAGTAACTGTTGTTCATTTTGATGGCCTTAAATGCGAGGATCATTTTTGGAGAAATGGAGCATCCAAGCAAAATCATGTGAGAGAGGGACCCTTTTTTTCCCCAAGCCCCCTGGGCCCGGGGGGCACAACAAACTGATTTTCCCTCATCTTCCTCCTCCCCCCTCAAATTCGCGCCAACCTTTTTCCCAAAGGCAGGGACGTGGGTAACATCGGGTCTAGGAATACCCCCTTTCCTCCTCCTCCGCTGCCCCCGGGCACAGCTTCAACACAGCCCTGACTTGCCTGAATGATGCCCCTGAGAGCTGATCGCCCCCCTTGCACTACTCTGGACCCCAAACCCACTCCCAAAATTGAAACCGTGAAATTGTGAAACTAAACAAAAAAGTCCAGGTCACCACCCCCCCTTCCTTGCTTTTCAGGTAAAAAAGCCGAAATGCCCCAGTTTCCGTATAAACTCTCGGGAAAGCTCCCGTTTGGCGGGGGGGCAAATAATGAAAGGAAAAAACCGGTGTGCACGTAGTTTCCCAAAAGGGAAAGGGAAACCCCCGCAGGAAAACACCAAATGCTTTGAATGGAATAAACGAGCACTTTTTTGGGTAGAAAAAGTAAAACAGCACGCATATTTAAAAAGGGGCAGCCTGTAAAAAATGCGGCTTTTCGACTTTTTACGGGCCTTTTTGTTCACGGGCGGTTATGTACTACAAAATGTTCATTTAAATAAAACATTAAAACCAATAAACGTGAAACCCTTTTTCTGACGTAAAATAATAATGACTAATCCCTCTGAGGGAGGGCCCCAAGCTAGAGCCGCCCCCCCATAGAAAAAAGGAAAAATTTTTAACCCTTGCATGGGAAAAATAACAACACTAGTAAAATATGTTAATGGGTTTCTAAAATTTAAGACCCCCCTGGAATCTAGAAAATCCAAATTTAGGATCCATTTGTGCCTCTCGAAACCCCAAACCTCTTGGGGCCAACCCCCACCTCTGGGGGGAAAAGTCCACCTTTTTCCAATGGCATAACGGGTTTAAAACCCCTTTTATTTCCCCTTTTTGTTTTTTTTAAAAAATGTCTAGCCGCACCCAAAAAAAAAAAAAAAAAAAAAAAAAAAAAAAAAAAAAAAAAAAAAAAAAAAAAAAAAAAAAAAAAAAAAAAAAAAAAAAAAAAACCCTGTGTCTGGCTTTTTTTATATTGCTAATATGTTCCGTTTTCTGATTTTGAATTTTCTCTTAGAAATTTTCCAACATATTTTTTATTCCCCCAAATAATGACACCTCGTTACTTACACCACGTGGTGACTTTTTACAATTTAAAAATCTTTTTAGGGGGAACTTTTCCCAAAAGGGGCCCATCACTAAATTTGTTTTTTTTTTTGGGGGGGGGGCACCATTTGCATATATTCATCTGACCTCCACTTTTTAAAAAATTTTTTTGGGGCCCAAACCCATGTTTTACCTTTTTTTTTTCCCCACAAAAAATTTACTTGGGAGATAAATTTTTCCAATGGTTTTGTTTTTCCTTGGGGGAAACAAAATTTCCCCCCCTTTGGTCAAAAATTTTTTACCAAGAAAGATTTTTTCCCGTAATATATTATGTTACGAAAAAAAATTTAAAATTTAAATTTCCCCCTTTTAAAATTTTAAAAATATTTGGTGGAAAATGAAAGGGTTTTCCCAATTTATTTTTTTTTCATAACCACTTTAAATTCTGTTTTTTTTGTATAACTGTTTTTGTATTTTTGATTTTTTTTTTTTGGTTTTTTTTGGGAGGTTCTCTGAGTACCCCCTAATTTTTAGTTGGTTTTCCCCCTATTTTTTAAACATTTTTTCCAAAATTTTCCTGTAAATACAGTTTTTTTTTAATTCTTACATCCCTGGGCCATATGGTATGGCTAATTTTGAATTGGGGCATGAAAACAAGTGGTTTTTAAGGGATAAAAATTACCACCCCCGGTTTTAGTAAAAAGGGTGGGAAACCCACTCTCCGGGCAGCAAAATTTCCCCCATAAAAATAGATGTCCAAAAAAGGATCCCTTTCTCTACTCCAATTTCCTGAAAAAAAGTAAATTAAAAATCTTTAAGTTTGATATAATCAAAGAAGGTTTGGAAATGAGCGCCACATCGGCCCCCAAATAAGGAGGTCACGAGGAGCCCCATCCCAAAAATGATCCCAACCGGAAAAGGGGGTTCGGGCCATTTAAAGAGGGAAAGGTGCTCCCACCCTGCCCTCAAAAGATTAGCTAATGCTGGGGAAATGTAGCCCCATAGGGGCACCTATGAGTTGTAGATTTAAAAAGTGTCCAAGAATTTAAAAAAATTGCCCCTTTAGTAAGTATTCTTTTGGTCCCTAATTTTAAAAATTTCCGGAGAACCCCTATCCATAAGGGGGTGTATCGTGTGAGGAAGAAAGACACCGCAATAACCACAAGACATGGGGGGAATTTCTGGAGGGACAAGCAGTGCCCTCCCCAGCTTACCCAAGTTTAAAACGCATTCCCACTCCCTTTCCCAAAAAAATTTGTAACACTTCCTTTTTTGTCTTTTAAAAATATCCCCTAAATTTTGGGCCCCCCCCAAACCCAAAAGGTTTTCAAATATTTTTTCAAACCATACACTAAGTTTTTCATTGGGGTGGTTTTTTACCTGCAAAAAAAGATTGGTCTCAAACCTGGGGGAAATTTTTTCTTTTTTGGATTTTTGGGGGCACCAAAAAAATGGGGGAAAAACTGGGGCTTCTACATAAAAAAAACTTTTTTTTTTTTCTCCCCTTATGGGCCCCCCAAAATCACACCTTCCTCTAATAGCTTTTCCCCAAAATTTTTTTTAAACTGTTTGGTGGGATTGGATTTTTTAAATTTTCCCATATTTTTTATATCCCTCCAAGATAACAAATGCCTGCTTTTTTTTTTTTTTTTTTAGAGTCCGATGGGCCATCACCCCAAAATTTGCCCCCCCCTTGTCCGCTTTTTTTAAAAGACAAGGTTATGGGGTTTTTTTTAAGCTCTTTTTAAAACCCAAAATTTTAGACATAGTAAGATTTCCTGTTGTTTTGTTTTTTTTTGTATATTTTTTCTTGTAACTCCATTAAATCTCTCCTCCACATTTTTTAAAAAAATCTAGGGCCGGGGCCCTAGCCTTTAAAAGGGTAAAAAACGGGGGAAAGGGATATGGTATGGGCAAACCCCCTCCCAAAACACTACCAAAAACCTCATTGGATTCGCTCTCCAATCAGCCAAGGACTTCAAAAAGCCCCCCTGCTCCCGGGAAAAAATTTTGTCAGTTATTCTTATTAACAAAATCCTCCCTAAAAAATGCGTATTACCCCAACGACTCATCTTGTAAAAATACTTTTTAACTTTTTAATAACCTCGAGAACCTATTTACATCCAGCATTGGGAGAAAACAAATCAAATTGGGAATCTGGTGTAAATTTAAAACCCCTTGCAAAACCCAATTTTTTCTTTTGGGAATAACCCCGCAGGGGGTTTAAAACCACCACCCCCTGTATGTCCTTTAGGGTTTTCTGTACGTCCGTTTTTTCCGTCCCGGTGCTCGTGCGGTTTTTCCCATAGTTGCAGTGTCCTCTGCCTTTCTGTCCATGTCGTTTTTTGATCCCCGGGGTTTTTTAAAATGTCCCCTTTCCAAACTTTTGGGGCACCTTGGGCCGGGGGTTTCAAACATCGGGATTGGAAATTTCTGTCTTTCCTTTTCGGGGGAAAAAATTTAAAAGGGTTTTCTTAGGTTTTTTGTGCCATCTTTTTTCTTTAATAAAACTAGGAGTAAATGGGATTTTTCCGGGGGGGGGGGGGGGGGGGGGCCCAAATATAGACCTCCCCTTTTTGTAGTTCCCTTTTGTGTCTCTGGCATACTTGCTTTTTTAAATTTTTCCCTTTGTTTTTTTCTTGTGGATTCAATGTCTCTTTTAAATTTTTTTTTGCAACAATGTTATTCACTTGTATTTTAGAGTTTCCCAAAAATTTTTTTTTCCCCTTTCTTTTATTACGTCATGAATTTTTCACTCATGAAAGGCTGCACTGGATTGGTTTTTAAAAGTTTTTTAAGTGAAGCAAATTTTTAGTACATTCCCCGACTGGTTTAACAAGACTGTAACAGCTCGAAACGCGTCAGTTTTTTTTAAAAGGGTGCCTTGTAAAAACTATTTCGGGGCTGTTTTTTCTATATTTCACAATAAAGCTCTCGGCATTCCAAATTTAGGGAAACAATTTTTTGGGGTTTTCCTGCGACTGCTTCCTTGCGGGAAACTCAGCGTGCACACCCGTTCTTTTTCCTTTTGAAATTTTGAAACTGTCGGGCCCCTTTTGGGAAAAAACGGAAGAAAGGGTCCGGTCCGCAAACTGTGTCCTTCTCCTCCCTCCGGCGCTGGCGGGGCCCGTTGTTTCAGAGTGTCCAACATCGTTTAAGAACTAAAATCACCCCAATGCCATGCTGACAAGGCATTTTTCCGCACTTTACCATTTTTTTGGCTTCTTTAAAACTGGCAAGGATGGTGCAGACCTTTTACCTGCCTCCACTCTCGGGGGTTTCAAACCCCGAGGTCCGTAAACCCCTGCTTGTCGGGCCATGTGTCCCCTTCGTAATGCGAATGGGATTGCGCTGCGCCACAATCACGGGGCAAAGGGAGGGGGGAATTCCCCGTGTTGCCACGTCAACAAAGAAACGGTTGAAAGGGGAGGGCCAGCCCGACGCTGGGGAACGCAGCCCGGGGGGGGACGAAACAGGGTCGAACGGCGGGAAATGCAACCCCAGACCTCGAGCCTTCTTCAACAGGGAGCCAACCCGGTACTCTTTAAAAAAAAAATTTTCCCGGACCACAAGGTTCATGACATGTGGGCCCGGCAAGGGGTGGCTCCCCCCCTACCGATCTTAAAGGGGGGGCCCCCAATTTCCCCCCGTTTAAACCCCACACCAAACCCTTTCCTGGCACAAAGGGTTTTTTGTCACCCAGCCAGCGCTCCGTCTCGTTGCTTAGACCCGTCACAGCTCCTGACCTGTGTGGACGGTCCTCCAAGGCAGATTAATTTCAACAGGCCTGGTGTCTCTGGGCACGTGATGCACCAGAGGACCTTGGGGAAAGAGCCCTGCACCATCCCTGCGGTTTTGAAGAGCGTGCGCCGAGCCTGAGAGCCACCGTCCACCCCCAGAGACATCCACCCAGCTCACCCAGTCACCAGTCACAGAGATATAGCGCCTTGGCCGTGCTTACTAGTCCATGTGTCGTGGTGAAATGGACTTTTCCGACACAGATGCAGACAACGCCTTGAAATTTTAGATGACACTGGCTGGCCAGGGCAGGGACGCTTTTCTGGCAAAGAAATGCCTGCTCGGCATCTGGTATTGGGGCACGCGAGGGCCATGACGTGGCGGAACCCATCTGTGTCCACCAGACGGAAAGGCAACATGTCCAAAGCCAAAAGCCTGGCAATGCCGACATTCAGGCTTTTGGCTTTGGGATGGTTTTGGGTTAAAGTGTTTCTTCTGCTCCCAAACCTGGAAACAGAAGGCTGGCTGCTAGACTGGCCGCCGTACGGCGTGCAGTGTCGTCAAACTGCGGAAGGAGAAGGGTTAGGATGGGTCCTGGTTGGTGCTGGTGGTACTCGGGCGACGGTGGAGGCTGATAGCGGAGGCTGACCCTGATCGTGATTCTGAGAGACATGGGCAGCTGAGGAACGCTTGGTGTGGCGAGGAGGAGGAGGCAGAGACAGAGGGTGACAGTGGTGAGGCCCGGCGTCGGTCTGGCCTTTTTTGCCAAGTGTTCCCTGCATTTCAACTCATGCATTCCTGCATGTGACTAAACATTTTGTGTGGTTAACCACTTAAGGTTCTTGCCTCTACTTATGCGTTTTACGGCAAAGCGGCATATGACATCGCTGGGTGAATCAAGAGCTTGCTCAAAGAAGGCCCAGGCTTGAAGGTCCTGGACCTTTTGACGGCGATAAGCGAGGAGCGGGTTTGCGCTGACCGTGGCTGGCGGAATCATATCAGCGAACTTCTGCGACCGCCCTCTCCCTTTTTGTGGCGGGACCCGTATTGACACTACCCCATCATCTTCCATCCTCGACACTGATGAAGCGCTCGCATAGCAAATTCTGCGGAAAAGACCAGGATGGATCCGCAATGTCGTCATCATCATCAACACAGGTGACTTGTCGTCCTGACTTTCTGCATCCAGAAGCTGCGGGCTACAAGCAACGGCACTGCAAGCATTGCCGACCACCCGGGATTTTTGCCGATTGACCGGATTCCTTCACATCCTCTGATGTCATCAGTAACTGGGCGTCATAGCAGAGATAAACATGCTTTTTTGCCTCTTGTTCTTTTAACATGCCTTATGACCCCATCCGCTTTTTTTCATCATAGTTGTCTTCAGAAAATGGATTATCCACAGTGGTGGGTACACGAGTTGACATTTGGGCTGCTTCATGTTGGACAAATGCTGATGATGACATTTGTGGCCGTGACTGCGAGGACGAGGAGGTAAGACTGCTAGATGCAGGTTGCATTAACCACTGAAGGACAGATTGGCGACGATGTTGGTTACTTAGATTTACAGGGCCCTGACCCAGCGATGACAGGCCTGACGGTCCTGCAACTGACGATCCGCTGGCATGCGTGTTGAGCACCTTCTCTCGTACCTCTACCTCCATGTGCTACCCCCCTCTTTGCTCGCTTACCACCTGCATTTCGCTCCATGTTCAGAAATATAAAAATTTGAGAAGGTATGGAATAGTTTTTGGAAAGTCTCTTATTAAAAGACAGCAAATCACAGCTATTCTCAAATCCCTCTAATCAAAACAAAATTGCTGGATTCAAATTTAACTGCAAGGTGTCTATCAACAAATCTGGACTGGTAAAAGTCCAAAAAACACGTATCTGTAATGTTTTGATAAATAACTGTTTTTTTGCACCTTCAATTCACCTGTGTGAATATAGATTCGGGTTTTAAATTTACGTAGATGCTGCTCAATGAACATGCTGGGCCAAAAAGTCAAAAAACACTTAACTGTTATTTTTTTGATTAATAACTGTATTTTTTGCACCTTTCAATTCACCTTGGTGAATATAGAATTGCTGTTTAAGATTTACGTAGATGCTGCGTCAATGAACAGTGCGGGGTTTGCGCAAAAGTCAAAAAACACGTAACTGTTTATGTTTTCGTACGATACACGGTATTTTTGGCAACAAACAACCTGTGCTGACTAAAAGATTGCTGTTTGTAATTTAAGTACAAGGTGGATATATCAGTCACAGGTGTAATGGTAAAATTGAACACCTATCTGAAATGTATACTGATAATAAAAGTGGAGTTTTGCAGCAAACCCAAAGAGACCTGCAGTTACTAGAAATTATGTTTTTTCCCAATATAATTCAGGCTCCCCAAAAATTTCCAGGAAATATTTTCAATAGCAAACTGTTAATAATAAAGATATCCACTACAATGTCTACACTAAGTCTTGGTGAACTTTATCCATGTTCTTTATAGATAAGCTTGTCTGTGTTCGGCCCGCGGGCCCCCCCCCCCCCCCCCCCCCCGCCCCTCCACCGGCGTGAATTTACAGTGGTAATTTCTGCTTTAAAATTTCCTCTAGCTAACTACATAAAATCTTCAAATCTCTAATCTAACTAAATTGGAAGGATCACAGCTAATAGTAGAGGTTTCCTGTGCAGAAATGGGACTAATTCGCTGAGCTGTTGCCCCAGGCAGAACGCAGGTCCTATCCCTATGAGACGCTGAAGACACTGAGCTGAAACAGGAAACGCTGTTCTATGTAAAACGAGGTCATGTGTTTTTTTCCAGCCAATCGAAAACAACACATCCCAGTCATGACGTCGCACACACACCCCCCCTGCTCTATTCTGTAATCTGATTTGCTGGCCGCCAAAATTACAGGAAGCGCCGAAAAAGGCGCGATCTTAATAGATGATGCACAGTTTTTAAACCCTTTAATTATCGCATGATCGGGAAATTTCGATCACCAAAAAAAACCTTGCCGATTTCAATTTTTGCCCGATAAAAATCGCTAAACACTATTAATTACAATTTTTTCTCTTGTTGTGTAGCGTAGAAAACACGCCATTGAAAACACCTACAAAGCTCGTAGTTTGTGGTTGCTCAATCGTTGGCGCAATTTACATCCAGGGTTAATTAACCGTTTTTTTTCTGCTGGGGACAAAAATAAACCGTCTTTTTCACCGCCAAAATTAAAAATTTTCCTGTAGCAAAATTTTCACGAAGGTAAATTAAAATTTTTTTTCTTGTTGTGTAGCGTAGAAAACACCCATTTTAACACCTACAAAGCTCATTTTTGGGGTTGCTAAAATTCTTTTGCGCAATTTACATCCAGGATTAATTAAGCTTGTTTTTGCATTGACCAGTAAAATAAACTTGTTTTTCACACGCCACAGAAGAAATTCTGTAGCATAATTCATATCCGAAGGTTAATTAAGCCTGTTTGTGCTTTTTATATTCATAAACTACACAAGTTTTTAAATGGCACATACAAGTCAATTTTCCTGCCCTTTGGAGCGCAATTATATCCAAGGGTTCCAAGCTTTTTACTGGTTCATTTGGATCAAATACGGTGTTTTATTTAAACATAACAGGATATCTTCAACAAACAGTGTCTGTCACATTTTGAACAAACAGTATGTCAGACAGAGAGGTTCAGGTCTCTTCACCGCGAGTGGCAGAGGCACAAAATTCCAGGCCAGTCGCAGCACAGCAAGGGGACGTCGCAGCAGGGATCATTCGGTGAAGCCACAACTGCCCCTGTCATCTAGCGCCGTTGTTGTTCAGCAACCCAATGGTTTTGAATTGGTTGACATAGTCATCCAAATTTCCTCCCAGATGACATCTGACAACCCAGCCAAGAGGGCGTGGGAACGTCAGACACAACCTTTGTTTGGCATGGCCGTGAGCGGGTCAGCGACCCTCACCTGGGCCTCCACCGCCTCTGTCCCATCCGGTTCCCTCATCCAGAGATCTACTAAGTGGCTGGCTCAGCACCCTATAGCAGGATGAACATTTGAGGAGGCAGTCACATTCTTGGCATCGAAAAATGGGGGCCAGTATCTCCTGCTTCTTGCAGAAGCGCAAAAATATAGATCTGAGATGGCATGGGAGGGCATGTTGGAGGGTCAGCCTCTGCATACCAAACCGGTGTGAGGACAGCAGTGACTATGAAACACAAAATTTGGGTGATGATGTAGCCGACCGCACTTGGGAGCCGGTGAGCAAGGGGTTCATTATCGTCAGGGGAAGAGGGCGTCATTTGCGCGTCAGGCAGCGGGGACAACAAGTGGGTCGTGTGCCGTGAGTCAAGCAGGATACAGCAGGGGTAAAAGGTCGGGGGGCCAAGGGGCCACGGGAAAAAAACCCCTTCGCAGGCCCAAAGAAAGTAGCGGCACGGGGGCTCAGCGGGGGAAGTGGGGGCAGTATTCACCCCAAGTGGGGACGTTGGGGGGAAAAATCCGATACCGGGCGGTGTAGCATTTTTTTTTGCTAAAACCCCGGGAAGGGGGCCGAAAAAGGGTTATATTAGAATCTTAGGCAAAAAATGAAGCGTGGCCAGGGAGCTAACGTTCGAAACCACGGCCCTGCTTTCAACAAAATCCAGCATCCCCAAACCGGGTTTGGCCCTGGAGAAACGGGGGCCCCAGAGGGTGTTTTCCACCCTGCCGCCCCCAGCAACAGAAAAGCATTTGCCCAGGGGCACGCATGCCATTGCACCCATTCAAGGCTACCAAACCACCTCTGCAGAAGGGGGCTTTTTCTCATTGACAACATCCCCCGGGTCCAGATCCCTCCTGCTCCTCGCCCCTCATGGCGCCAGCAGCCCGTTCAGCGAGGAATTGCAACGAGAAAACAGAAATCCCCGCCCAAACCCCATCCTAGGGTGCAGAAGCTGCCCCGAACTCCTGTCCAAGTTTTTTGGTGCTGAAACCCCCCCCTTTCCAAACGGGCGGCCCTTTTGCCCTTTCCCGAGAACAAAGGCTTGTGCCGACCCGAAATGGAGAGTTCCAAGCCGAAAATTTCTTTCCAAAAAGGCAGAAAACCACACTTCAAAAATAGGGAAACAAAAGGGGGGCCAGTCCTTAAAGCTTATGGGTTTTGTTCCAAGGGCAGGGGAGTGCGGATGTCTGGAGTTTGTACTACGGTCCCGGGGCCCGTACATGTCCTTTACGGCCCACTGGGGAATGTGCTTCCCGGGGCCAGGCACACCAACAACTTGGCAGGAGACGCCGCTTTTCTCCTCCACTTTTTCAACTGCGGCCCTGCGCCCCAATTTTCCCCTCCTCCTCCTCCACCACCCCCACCATCTCAGGCCCCCCACAAGTACGCTCCATCATACCCCATGAGTAGGGCAAAAGCGGTGTGACGCAGTTTTTACACCGGCTTTCCCCGGGGAACAAAATCCACACAGGGGGGGAACTGCTCCGCGTCATGCAGCAAAAATCGATGTGTGGCTTTCCCCCGCGCCAACGCAAATCGGAAAACCCTGGTGACGGGCAATGGGGGGGAACAAAGGGGTCCGCGCGCACCGAAAGGGCGGTGGTCCATGCGCCCTGCATGGCCAAAGGGGTTTAATCTGGTTGTAAAAAAGGTTTTTCCCGAAGTCTTCCCCGATCTCCAGAATATTCTGAAAATGGGCCAAAAAACGTGCATGCACTTTATCCATTCCCACAAAGCAAAAGGGAAAACCCCCCCTCGAGTTGGGAGCGGCAGAAAAGGCCTCCCCCAAAACACTCTGATATTCGATGTTTTTCCCCCCTTTTGGGAATTTTTCCCGGGCCCGCACATGTTGGACCGAAATGATGAACAGGAAAAGGGCCCTTAAGGATTTTTTATGATCCAGGGATACAGAATACTCCCCCCCGGGAACTTTGGGCGTCAGCCAGTGGCAGCTCAAAGCGTGCACCTGCCGTTTTGGGGCCATTCGAGGGGGCCACATTAAATTTTTCAGCGCCAGGACTCGGGATGAATTAAACCCCTTCCACTGCTTCAGGGCCTGGAACAGATGGTGAAAAATCTGTCTGGCAGGGGACTGGAGACGTGGCGACTACATCTCTCAACCAACATGGTCCGGTGGGGACTGAATGGAGGAGGAGGAGGAGACATTGAGCAGAAGCATTGTCTGGTGAAATGAGTGGATTTTCTACCCAGATGAAACAAGACAGAGAGCAGAGTAGCTGGAGAGGTAGATGGAGATGAGGAATACGAGACAGATGACCCGCAAGCCCGTGGCAGTATACAGTGGAGATGGAGGCAGGGAGCCCCTCGAGTCACTTGTGCAGATGGCCCGCAGTCATGCTGATTTGCCTAGCTAGTGACAGCCGAATAGTCATCATCCGCAGAGGATGACTTCTGGCTCTCAACAATATAGGACCCACACTCACGGTCCACAATGGGAGCCTTTTTCCCAGCTATTGAGAGGACAAACTCAAATACTATAGGGAAATCCTCCGTAGTCAGTTGGCCGCTGCCTATGTGCGGCATCGTCCCTCCTCTGACAGGTCTGACCGGGGTTCTTCAGCGCTCGCGTACTACTGCCGCGCTGCCGGGGAAAGGTGGGGGGTCGGAGCAGTACCAGCTCCATCAGCAGCAACCTAAGTCTGGAGTCACTGATGAGCAGCTTCCTTCACCCGCCTAGTGAGGAGGGCAGTTGCCAGCAGCAGGACCTGGAGCAGACCCTGAACCAACAGGTGGTGGCCTACTTGGACAGCACTCTGCCACCCCAGTTAGAAGATCCGCTGGACTACTGGGCAGCCAAACTGGATGTGTGGCCGCAACTTGCCGAGTTTGCAGTGGAGAAGCTGTCCTGCCCGGCCAGTAGTGTGGCATCAGAGCGGGTGTTCAGTGCGGCGGGGGCCATCGTTACCCCAAGGAGAACCCGCTTGTCCACGGGAAATGTGGAACGACTGACCTTTGTCAAGATGAATCAGGCGTGGATCAGCCAGGATTTCCACACACCAATGCCTTAGGCGTCAGACTACATCAGCCATGACGCCTCACCCAAACTGAGAAATGAGTCTGGATTCAAACTACCTGCCTCAGCCACTACTCTGATGCGCCACCCGCGTGATGCCACACATCTGCTGACAGTTTCTCCATATGCCACCAACCATCTTTACCAGGGACTGGTATTGCCACCAACCTCCACACTGTGTCATTGTGCCACTGTCTGACCTCATGCTGCTGCTGCCGTGACCTCCACACTGTGTCATTGTGCCACTGTCTGACCTCATGCTGTTGCTGTGGCTGCTGCCGTGACCTAGACACTGTGTCATTGTGCCACTGTCTGACCTCATGCTGCTGCCACTGGTCACCTCCACTCTCTGTCATTGTGCCACTCTGTGGCCTACTCTGTTTTTGCCACCTCCAGAATGTGATTGTGCCACACGTGACCTCATGCTGCTCCTGTGGGCTGCTGCCGTTACCTACTACACTGTGTCATTGTGCCACTGTCTGACTCATGCTCGCTGCTGTGGCTGCTGCCGTACCTACACACTTTGTCATTGTCCCACTCTGTGGCCTTCTCCGTTTTTCCACCTTCAAATGTGCATATGTGCCACTGTCTGACCCTCATGCTGCTGCTGTGCTGCTGCCTGACCAATACACTGTGTCATTGTGCCACTGTCTGACCTCATGCTGCTGCTGCTGGCTGCTGCCGTGACCTACACACTGTCATTGTGCCACTGTCTGACCTCATGCTGCTGCTGTGGCTGCTGCCGTGACCTACACACTGTCTCATTGTCCCAATCTCTGGCCTACTCCTGTTTTTGCCACCTCCAGAATGTCATTGTGACACTGTCTGACCTCATGCTGCTGCTGCCGTGACCTCCACACTGTGTCATTGTGCCACTCTGTGGCCTACTCCTTTTTTTGCCACCTCTAGAATGTGATTATGCCATGTCTGACCTCATACTGCTGTGGCTGCTGCCGTAACCTACATACTGTGTCAGTGTGCCACTCTGTGGCCTACTCCTTTTTTTGCCACCTCTAGAATGTGATTGTGCCACTCTCTGACCTCATGCTGCTGTGGCTGCCGCCGTCACCTCCACACTCTGTCACTAATGTTGCCACCTGAGCCCTCAGCTGTTTTTTCCAGCTGTCACTCGCATGACTTTATCAGGCTACATTCCCCTTCAGTTTTTTGATCAGTTTGCCTCTTAAGTGCCCAGGAATTTTAGAGTGAAGCGATTCTAAGAGCGGCGGCAGTCATCTGCTTGTCATACTAAAACACAACATTGTATGAAGACCAAACCAAGCTCCCTCTGCATATTTAAGCATGGCACAATGTTCTACAGCACCCTGCAGCTCTGTGCAGCCTGGAAATAGCTGTTTTTAACGTGATTCTCCCGAAGTAATTCGGAACGAAGTTATTTTTTGTCTGGAAATTCGGCGAAGTGAACGAACGGAATTTCGGGAAATTCGCCCATCTCTAGTTGTAGGTTATGTTGGTGCTTATGTAGTGTCAGTGTGGGCTTGTCCCGGATTGTAAAGTGCACACCTGACTCTGTGACAAAGGGTTTCTCTGCACCACTTTCTTTCTTGCTTGTGTGTAGGGAGCTCTCACACGGAGCGGTTTTTGTGCATTTTTTGATGCATTTTTTTGTGCAGAAATGTTCAGCATTAACTGCTCTGCCTTTCTGCACAAAACAGCACCAAAATACATCAAAAACGCACCAAAATGCTCCGTGTGAAAGCACCTTTATAGTGTAGTTTATTTAGAAAGTGGCGAGGTCGAGAACAAGGGACATTTTGTAAGCGGATATTGTATATGGGCTGCTGGGGGCTTAGTGCCAGGGCTGATTTTTATTCCCAGTCCGGCCCTGAATATCACTAACCTGGAGCCTGCCACAGCTATTGAGGTGTATTTCCTGTAGAAATCATAAAGCCATATGAGAGCTTTTGCACTGTCTGCTTCATCCAGAAGATTTTATGGGCAACGGATGGTCACAGCTAAAGCTTCTTAAAACCCCTTCTATAATCCCCCCATCCATTTCTCCCTACCAAGTTTTAGGCCTTACAGATAGTTCCATGACTGAAGAGGAAGAGAAATAAATAAATGAGAGAGAGCATAAAATAAATAAATATAAAAAGTCTTTAATTCCAAAAGGGAAGGTCACTTTGGTCCAGAATAAATCTCCCAATATATGGATTCTAAACTGTATCAATTGAGAAGTAACCAATTCTTATACTTTTTTTTTTTTAACGTGTCTCAGATGTCCCTTCAGCCTATAAGGCTCAGACAACAAACCAGGTGTCTTGAGGACTGGCTTAACCTTATGTATTCAATTGCTGTTGAAGGGGAGTTTGGTATCAGATAATTCCTCATGTACAAAGGTCTGGTTCGCCACTGTCTAATATATGTTCTCCAATTCTCAGAGAAGTTCTCAAGTGGAGATAGTAATAACAAATATTTCCACCATTCTAAATGACTTTCCTTACTCTTAGGTTGTACTCGCTATACTTCACAAGAATTGTTGTGATTCTAGCATAAATCAGATTGGAAACAATTTCCCTACTCAAAAGCTGTGTCATCACATCAAGCTCTTCTCAGCTTCTTCAGCACCACAGATTTACAAATCTACCCCCTTCCACAGAGGTTTTTGCTAATTGTCCAGAGCAAAGGAAGAAGGAGAGAGAGACAGAGAGAGAGACAGAGAGAGAGAAAGAAAAAGCTGGTTGAGTTCTAGGTATAATCTGTTGTAACCATATAGTCTCGGGACTGTCTGCTTCCATTCTGTTAGGGGCTCTAACCAGTTTTTCTACTCAGGTCCTTTCAGCAGGACATTCTCAGGATACTAAACAAGGTTATTCTGTTTTGGATGCAATTATTTTCCCTCGCAAGGAAAGATATCAGCGGGTGGCCAGGTCGGTCCCACCTGAATTGAGGAAATCTCACCAATGTTTAAACATAGATTTGTCCTGTCAAGACTGAGAAACCATGCTAACTCCGCATTGCATTTAGATGAGGTGGTCTCCTCCTAAGACTCGTCCCCTCCTCAATGGTCAACAAGCTGTTCGCTTAGTTCTTATTTAACATTTTTATTACTAACTATAGGGTTATTGTTCCCATCGGGCCACCTTATGCAACTTGAACAGAAAGGTATGAGGCCTCAGCTTTTGGTGTAAGGCTGCTACAAGGTGAGGAACTACAGGTGCAGTTTTTAGAAAGCCCAACTATTGCGTAAGGGGCTTCTTGTACTGGTAAAATTTCCTGAATCTGACTGAATATAGTCTGAATCACTTCAGGTTGTTGACCTAGTCTTCTAGCATCTCCTCTCTAGACCTCTAGAGGTGGTACTGGAGTATAGACGTGTGCGCCCTGGCTAGATAAGATCAGTCTTTGCATAGTCTCTTCATTAGATGGAAGAGGTTACAATTATGGGTCTTATGTTTGGCCCCTCTATTTCTTAAATATCAGGAGTATATTAAAATAAACTCAGGGCCATGATTTTTCCAATTTTAACTGGAAAGAGACTAATGTCCTCTCATGTCAGTGTTATTGCAGAAAATATTCTATAAACTGCTCATATGAAAAGATCTTCTAATCTATGTCCCTCTACATCCAGATCAGGAGAATCTATAGCCCGCCATATGTCAGGCAAAGCTGTCTGGCAA
Organism: Phyllomedusa bahiana; assembly: GCA_025379985.1. Taxonomy (NCBI): domain Eukaryota; kingdom Metazoa; phylum Chordata; class Amphibia; order Anura; family Hylidae; genus Phyllomedusa; species Phyllomedusa bahiana. The sequence continues at coordinate 19,278 of JAODAL010031486.1, forward strand.
GGGTCTATCTTAGGCAATGCTTAATAACCTTCTGCACATTGGTGGAGCCTCAGCTCTGGAGTTTACCACATCATCAGCTCGATTTCTATAGAATCCCATCTCTCGTCTTCCAGTGGCTCACCTCCTATAACAAGGTGGTGTGAAGGTGCCAACACAAATGCTCATGAAGTGAACTTCTAGGATATTACTACAACATGAGAGGATATATTCTCCTGTAACAAGGTGGTGTGAAGGGCACCAACACAAGTGCTCATGAAGTGAACTTCAAGGATATTACTATATATGAGAGGATATATTCTCCATTTACCCTCCGGTCAAATGGTTCTTTAAAGACCCTAGGGATAGGAAAATTACAAGCTTTATCTTCCCAAGAATGATATCCGAATATCTGTCTAGTTTTCAGTTCACGTAATAATTAATGCCAGCAACATCAAAGACAAAGGTAAGAGTGCACGTCTCGCTGGTCTGGAACCTAAGTCCCACAAACGGGCAGGGTGCCGGTAGCGGCTCTTTCAGTTTGGGTGTTTTATACACACAGAAGTGCGGTTGGGTGAACCACTTGAGTTGGCGGTGCTGTCTGTTATGTTTTTACTATTTAGGATATGCTGGAGTCCTTCAATATGGCATCTGAGTACAGTATTAACCAGGGAATCTTATCAGTTTTTTCTTCTAGATTCTTCCTTTGGAGTTAACCTCAGGAAACGGTAAACTTATCTTATAATCAATACTACGAGTATCTGGAAGTCTGTTTCTTCACTTACAAGGGCCTCTTGCAGAAAACAAAGTCAGCATAGCCTCTGACACTGGTCCTATAGCAGTACTTCTGTGTAGTGATCAAGAAGAATGGTCATTGGCTAGAGAGAAATTAGCCAACACCTTGTGTTAGGTAGCGTGCTTATTGCCAAATAAAAGTAAAACTTTATTACCGTCTATACTCAAGTATAAGCCGAGTTTTTCAGCACAAAAAGTGTGCTGAAAAATGCGACCTCGGCTTATACTCGAGTCACTGTCGGTGCTCGGGCGCTGCGATGGTCCGAGTGCCGACAGGGACGCTTCAGTTATATGCGGCTTCTCAGGGAGTGCATATAACTGATTGCCGAGTAGCTGACAGAGTCCGGGCGCTTCGGTGGTCCAGACGCTGGCAGCGATCTCTTCCCCTGCACGCGACTCCTCCGGAGAGCATGCAGGAGAAGAGATACCACTGCGTAGCAGAGAGCGAGCGCTCCCTGCTCCGCAGTGAACTCTGGGCAGCCGCAGACTGGAGGCCGTCCGGAGTTTCTGGCACAAGCAGCGTGTGTCGTCACGCTGCGTGCGCGGCCTGGTGACATCACCTGCCTGTGCCGAAAAGATGCAGGAGAGCACGTGGGAGGCTGAGCAGCGAGGAGGCGGAGCAGCGGGGATCGAGGTAAGTTTTTTTTTTTTTTGTTTTAAAACCATACCTATACCTGCCTATAGCCTTCCTATACCTGCTAGGGGGACCTATAACCTGCCTATAGCCTGCCCATACCTGCCTATAGCCTGCCCATACCTGCTAGGGAGACCTATAGCCTGCCTATAGCCTGCCCATACCTGCTAGGGGGACCTATAGCCTACCTATACCTGCCCATATCTGCCTATAGCCTGCCCAGCCCTGCCTATAGCCGTCCTATACCAGCTAGGGGGACCTGTAGCCTGCCCAGACCTGCCTATAGCCTGCCCATACCTGCGATGGGGACCTAGACCTGCCAATACCCTGCCTCGGAGGACCTATACCTGCCTATACCTGCTAGGGGGGCCTGTACCTGCCTATAGCCTGCCTAGGGGGACCTATACCTGCCTATACCAGCCTAGAACGACCTATACCTGCCTATACCCTGCCTATGAGGACCTATACCTGCCTAGGGGGACATATAGCTGCCTATACCAGCCTATGGGGGACATTAAACTGCCTATACCAGCCTATATCTGCCTAGGGGGGACATTAAACTGCCTATACCTGTCTATGGGGTAATTAAACTGCCTATCTGGGACATTAAACTGCCTAGGGGGGACATTAAACTGCCTATACCTGCCTATGGGGGACATTAAACTGCCTATGCATTTTATTGGTATCTGTTTTATTTTTAAAAGTCACCAGTAGCCGCTGCGTTTTCCACCCTAGGCTTATACTCAAATCAATAAGCTTTCCCGGTTTTTGTGGCAAAAGTAGGTACCTCGGCTTATACTCTGGTCGGCTTATACTTGAGTATATACGGTAGATGAAATTTACCAAGTAGCTGCTTAGTATTCTCTACGATCTTTGGCATAAGTCTGAGTACTTTAGAGAATGCACATTTTGTACTGCTTTTGTAAATCCCATTGTGTGCTGCCTGAGGACGAAGGGGAAGTCTAAGATTTAATTACCGAACTCTGTATTTCCATGAGTGCTCAGACAGCACAGGTCCCACCCTTTTTTTTTATAATATATATAATATAAATAAAAAAAGTCTTTCCTTTAAAAAAAACAGTCGTTCCTGTCTGAGGAGAGCTTATATGGGTGAGGTGAACCAATTTGTGCTTTAATAATTGAACCTGAACACGTTTCTTTTTCCCCTTCATAGCTGGGGTGAGGAGGATATTTAAACCCTGTGTGCTCCGGGGGACTCATGGGAAAAACAATTTTTGGTAATGGTGTAATTTTAACCGCATATACCCCAATTCATCTCATTCATTCGTAGGGTATTTTATACCAAGGGGGTTTAAATTTTAACCCCTTATTTTTGGGTAATTTGGATAAATTACAGGGGGTGGTAAAAAAAACCCCATATACCCAAAATTTTAAATCATTTATTTTGAAAGGGTATTTTTAAACCCTTTGTTAAATTTTAAACCCCTTGATTGTGGGGGGAATTTGGAGTAAAAACAGGGGTTATTTATTTACCACTATAACCTAAATTACTCTGTTTTTTTCTGCATGGTATTTTTATACCAAGGGGTTAATTTTAAACCCCTTGATTTAGGGTAATTTGGGGAAAATAAAGGTTTGGGGTTTTATTTATTTACCCCAATATGCCTAAATTCCATCTTTTTTTCGTAGGGTAAAATTTTTACCAAATTAAATTTAAACTCTTGATTGTAGGGTAATTTGGGGTAAAATACAGGGTGTGTGTTTTTATTTTACCATATACGCCTAAATTCCATCTGTTTTTTTCTGTAGGGTATTGTATAAACAAGGATTAATTTAACCTCTTGATTGTGGGGTAATTTGGAGTAAAATACAGGGTGTGTGTATTCTAACCCCATATACGCCTCAATTTCATCTCATTCGTTCTGTAGGGTATTTTATACCAAGGGTTAATTTAACCTCTTGATTGTGGGATATTTTGGAGTAAAATAAAGGGTGTGTGTATTTATTTTCCCCATGTACACAAAAGTTCCATCAGTTTTTCTGTATGGTATTTCATACCCAAGGGTTAATTTAACCTCTTGATTGTGGGGTAATTTGGAGTAAAATACAGGGTGTGTGTTTTTCAACCCCATATATGCCTCAATTTCATCTCATTCATTCAGTAGGGTATTTTATACCAAGGGTTAATTTGACCTCTTGATTGTGGGGTAATTTGGAGTAACATACTGGGTGTGTGTATTTATTTGACCATATGCGCCTAAATTCCATCTGTTTTTTCTGTAGGGTTTTGTTTAAAAAAGGGTTAATTTAAACTCTTGATTGTGGGGTAATTTGGAGTAAAATACAGGGTGTGTGTATCCTACCCCCATATACGCCTGAATTTCATCTGTTTTTTTTTTTCTGTAGAGTATTTTATACACAAGGATTTATTTAACCTCTTGATTGTGGGGTAATTTGGAGTAAAATACAGGGTGTGTGTATTTCAACCCCATATATGCCTCACATTCATTCTGTAGGGTATTTTATACTAAGGGTTAATTTGACCTCTTGATTGTGGGGTAATTTGGAATAACCTACTGGGTGTGTGTATTTATTTGACCATATGCGCCTAAATTCTATCTGTTTTTTTTCTGTAGGGTATTGTATAAACAAGGGTTAATTAAACTCTTGATTGTGGGGTATTCTGGAGTAAAATACAGGGTGTGTGTATTCTAAAGCCATATACACCTCAATTTCATCTCATTCATTCTGGAGGGTATTTTATACCAAGGGTTAATTTGACCTCTTGATTGTGGGTTAATTGGAGTAAAATACAGGGTGTGTGCATTTATTTGCCCCATATATGCCTAAATTCCGTTTGATTTTTCTGTAGGGTATTTTATATCCAAGGGTTAATTTAACCTCTTGATTGTTGGGTAATTTGGAGTAAAATACAGGGTGTGTGTATCCTAACCCCATATACGTCTGAATTTCATCTGTTTTTTTTTTCTGTAGAGTATTTTATACACGAGGATTAATTTGACCTCTTGATTGTGGGGTAATTTGGAGTAAAATATAGGGTGTGTCTATTCTAACCCCATATACGCCTCATTTTCATCTGTTTTTTTTTCTGTAGAGTATTTTATACACAAGGGTTAATTTAACCTCTTGATTCTGGGGTAATTTGGAGTAAAATACAGAGTGTGTGTATTTATTTGCCAGATATATGCCTAAATTCCATCTGTTTTTTTCTCTGTAGGATATTTTATACCCAAGGGTTAATTTAACCTCTTGATTGTGGGGTAATGTGGAGTAAAATACAGGGTGTGTGTATTTATTTGCCCCATGGACGCCTAAATTACATCTGTTTTTTTTCTGTAGGGTATTTTATACCAAAGGGTTAATTTAACCTCTTGACTTTGGGGTAATTTGGAGTAAAATACAGGGTGTGTGTATTTATTTGACCATATACGCCTAAATTCCATCTGTTTTTTCTGTAGGGTTTTGTATAAAAAAGGGTTAATTTAACCTATTGATTGTGGGGTAATTTGGAGTAAAATACAGGGTGTGTATTTATTTGCCACATATACTACTAAATTCCATCAGATTTTTTCTGTAAGGTATTTAATACTCAAGGGTTATTTTAACCTCATGATTGTGGAGTAATTTGGAGTAAAATATAGGGTGTGTGTATTTATTTGCCCCTTATACGCTTAAATTCCATCTGTTTTTTCTGTAGGGTATTTTATACCTAAGAGGTAATTTAAACTCTTGGTTTTGGGGTGAATTGGAGTAAAATATAGGGTGTGTGTATTTATTTGCCCCATATGTGCCTAAATTCCATCTGTTTTTCTCTGTAGGATATTTTATAAAAAAAAAAAAACTCACAGTGAAGAAAAAAACCCAATAAAAAAATAACTTTTACTTGATATGCCTTAAAAGAATGCCCTCCAAAATGGAGGACCCACAGCAACAAACACCAAAATTTGTTCTCCTAGAGAGGAAGAAATGCTGGTTCCTCTAAATCTAAATATCCAATATAGTGGTACTGACCCAAAGGGTGAAGATTGCCCCCTCGGGGGGAGTAGTCGCCCCAACAGGAGCGGCCCCACTTATTGAGAGCGCACCCTAGGTCAGACCCCTTAAACAGTTCCTAAAAGGATACCAGCAGGATTCCCATATGTGCTATATACACTCTAGGAGACACAATTCTATCCACATACAATCATACATTTAAGTAAAATTTACAAAACAATAAAAAAAAAAAAAAAAACAACGTTCTGTTGCATCATTGATTCAGAAACCTGTGAGATTTGTTCAAGACCCACAAACAAAAACAAAAACAACATTCTGTTGTATCATTAATTCAAAAACCCGTGTGATTTGTTTCAAGACCCGACGCGTTTCCCCAGAAATTCTATAGGGTTCATCAGGGTAACAAGAGAACATTTAGCCAACAAGACTAAAATCACAGCATACATAGACTAATAAGTAAAGATACTTAGCAATGATATCCTTAATGGTGGTAATGCCGTCAAGATAATCCAATAAGATACAGATTGATGATGTGTCTGATGCCTCAGTGTGGACGATACTGCCATGCATCCATGCTCCCCCATGGAGATCTTTAAAGTGGACACCACCGGAAGTGATCTCACAAACCCCAACATCACGGAGATCAATTCAGGCCCGCAGAGGGAGTAGAGATCTCTCATTCCCAGATAGTTCACATGGGAAGAGCAGGTCGCCCCCTTTTGGTGGGTAAGTGAGGCGTCTACCGCCACTAACACCACATAACATCGCTGCAGAGGTGCGACGGATGTACATGCGCAGACACCGTTCAGAGCAAAACGCTACTCGATGGTGCAACATCCCAGCGCCAATACAAACATAATAACAGCGAACATATATGCACACTTTGTTGTATAAAAATCATCCAATCTATACATATGAGTGTAATAGATAGAGAGGGAAGCATAAAGCATCGCCACCTGAGGATCATAATCAGATAATAAAAGATCAGAATAGATGTGTTGGTGGACAATCCTGTCCCTATAAGCCAACACTGGCACGATCACCAAAGTGAACCTTCATACCTTTAGGATATTATATAGATATAGAAAATACAGTTAAAACACCTTTGTCATAAACAATAGATATACGGCTATACCCAGTACATAATTGTAAAAATATACTGTAGTGAACTCATTTGAATATATAAAGTAATAAATAATGTTACAAGAAGCAGCCAAAATACAGTAACTCATTCAGGCCACTCGGTTGCATAGTTTTGAGCCTATACGTCCATTCAGTCTCCTTACAGAGGAGGATTTTATCTATGTCACCTTTTCTAGAGGAAGTCTGGATTTTTTCAATACAAACAAAAGAAAGACAAGTATAATCACCTTGTGGTACTCCCACACATGACGGCCAATGGGGTGTCTCTGCGATGTCTCACATCCCCCAAATGTTCACCTATCCTAGTTTTGATGTATCTAGTTGTTTTTCCTACATACTGTTTTTTACATTGACAGGTGCAGAGATAGACTACCCCTTTAGAGTAACAATTGAAGAATTCTCGGATCCTGAAGATTTGTCCTGTGACCTGACACACAAATTCCTTGGTTTTTTGCACATAGGGGCATGATACACACTTACCACAATTGTACATACCAATAGGTCTACGTTCTAACCAAGACTGGGGTTTGGGTGGAGGGGTGTAGTGACTATGTATTAATCTATCTTGCAGGGACCTCCCTCTCCGATATGTCACAGAGGGTCTAAATGGAACAACTCCTTCCAAGTCCTTGTCAGCTCGTAATATATCCCAGTATTTCCTCAAGATCTTATATACTTCATCACTACAATCATCATACGTCCCAATTACTCTCACTATCGATTTCTCTTGGTCTCTTTTTGGACTAGGGTTGAGAAGGGACGTTCTATCCTTCTCCAAGGCATATTTAAAGGCCGATTTTAAAATCGGCAAAGGATAACCCCTATCTAAAAAACGTTCCTTCAGGTCATTGGACTGTGCATAGAATTCTTCAATGTTTGAGCAGTTACGCCTCATCCTAAGATATTGTCCCTTAGGGATACCTCGTTTTAAACTCGGTGGATGGTGGCTCTCCCATCTCAGTAGATTATTAGGTGATGTCTGCGCATGTACATCCGTCGCACCTCTGCAGCGATGTTATGTGGTGTTAGTGGCGGTAGACGCCTCACTTACCCACCAAAAGGGGGCGACCTGCTCTTCCCATGGGAACTATCTGGGAATGAGAGATCTCTACTCCCTCTGCGGGCCTGAATTGATCTCCGTGGGGAGGGGGGGGGGAGACAGGAAGTGATGTTTTGGTTTGTGAGATCACTTCCGGTGGTGTCCACTTTAAAGATCTCCATGGGGGAGCATGGATGCATGGCAGTATCGTCCACACTGAGGCATCAGACACATCATCAATCTGTATCTTATTGGATTATCTTGACGGCATTACCACCATTAAGGATATCATTGCTAAGTATCTTTACTTATTAGTCTATGTATGCTGTGATTTTAGTCTTGTTGGCTAAATGTTCTCTTGTTACCCCTGATGAACCCTATAGAATTTCTGGGGGAAACGCATCGGGTCTTGAACAAATCACACGGGTTTTTGAATTAATGATACAATGGAATGTTTTTGTTTTTGTTTGTGGGTCTTGAACAAATCACACAGGTCTCTGAATCAATGATGCAACAGAACGTTGTTTTTTTTTTTTTTTTTCTTAGTTTTTTTTAAATTTGAATAAAAAGAATGATTTTATGTGGATAGAATTGTGTCTCCTAGAGTGTCTATAGCACATATGGGAGTCCTGCTGGTATCCTTTAGGAACTGTTTAAGGGGTCTGACCTAGGGTGCGCTCTCAATAGGTGGGGCCGCTCCTGTTGGGGCGACTACTCTGCCGAGGGGGGCAATCATCACCCTTTGGGTCAGTACCACTATATTGGATATTTAGATTTAGAGGAACCAGCATTTCTTCCGATCTAGGAGAACAAATTTTGGTGTTTGTTGCTGTGGGTCCTCCATTTTGGAGGGCATTCTTTTAAGGCATATCAAGTAAAAGTTATTTTTTAATTGGGTTTTTTTCTTCACTGTGAATTTTTTGATACAAATTTAACCCAAATAGGCAAAATTAGATTTATGTCTGTGTTTTTTCTGTAGGATATTTTATACCCAGAGAGTAGTTTAAACTCTTGATTGCGGGGTAATTTGGAGTAAAATACAGGGTGTGTGTATTTATTTGCCCCATATACGCCTAAATTCCATCAGATTTTTCTGTATGGTATTTTATACCCAAGGATTATTTTAAACTCATGATTGTGGGGTAATTTGGAGTAAAATACAGGGTGTGTGTATTTCAGCCCCATATATGCCTCAATTTCATCTCATTCATTCTGTAGGGTATAATATACCAAGGGTTCAATTAACCTCTTGATTGTGGGGTAATTTGGAGTAAAATACAGGGTGTTTGTATTTCAACCGCATATACACCTCAATTTCATCTTATTCATTCTGTAGGGTATTTTATAACAAGGGTTAATTTGACCTCTTGATTGTGGAGTAATTTGGAGTAAAACACAGGGTGTGTGTATGTATTTGCCCCATATACGCCTAAATTCCATCTTTTTTTTTCTGTAGGGTATTTTATACCCAAGGGTTAATATAACCTCTTGATTGTGGGGTAATTTGGAGTAAAATACAGGGTGTGTGTATTTCAACCCCATATATGTCTCAATTTCATCTCATTCATTCTGTAGGGTATTTTATACCAAGGGTTAATTTAACCTCTTGATTGTGGGGTAATTTGGAGTAAAATACAGGGTGTGTGTATTTATTTGCCCCATATACGCCTAAATTCCATCTGTTTTTTCTGTAGGGTATTTTATACCCAAGGGTTAATTTAACCTCTTGATTGTGGGGTAATTTGGAGTAAAATACAGGGTGTGTGTATTTATTTGCCCCATATTTGACTAAATTCCATCTTTTTTTTTCTGTAGGGTATTTTGATACTAAGGGTTAAATTAACATCTTGATTGTGGGGTAATTTGGAGTAAAATACAGGGTGTGTGTATTTCAACCCCATATATGCCTCAATTTAATCTCATTCATTCTGTAGGGTATTTTATACAAAAGGTTAATTTGACCTTTTGATTGTGGGGTAATTTGGAGTAAAATACAGGGTGTGTGTATTTATTTGCCGAATATACGCCTAAATTTAATCTGTTTTTTTTCGGTAGGGTATTTTATACACAACGGTTAATTTAGCCTCTTGATTGTGGGGTAATTTGGAGTAAAGTACAGGGTGTGTGTATTTCAACCGCATTATGTGCCTCAATTTCATCTCATTCATTCTGTAGGGTATTTTATACCAAGGGTTAATTTAACCTCTTGATTGTGGGGTAATTTGGAGTAAAATACAGGGTGTGTGTATTTATTTTCCCCATGTACACATAAGTTCCATCAGTTTTTCTGTATGGTATTTTATACCCAAGGGTTAATTTAACCTCTTGATTATGGGGTAATGTGGAGTAAAATACAGGGTTTGTGTATTTATTTGCCCCATGAATGCCTAAATTACATCTGTTTTTTCTGTAGGGTATTTTATACCAAAGGGTTAATTTAATCTCTTGATTGTGGTGTAATTTTGAGTAAATATAGGGTGTGTGTATGTATTTGCCCCATATACGCCTAAATTCCATCTTTTTTTCCTTTAGGGTATTTTGATACCAAGGGTTAAATTAACATCTTGATTGTGGGGTATTTTGGAGTAAAATACAGGGTATGTGAATATATTTGAACCTTATACGCTTAAATTCCATCTGTTTTTTTCTGTAGGGTATTTTATACCCAAAGATTAGTTTAAACTCTTGATTGTCGGGAAATTTGGAGTAAAATACAGGGTGTGTGTATTTCAACCTCATTATACGCCTCAATTTCATCTCATTCATTCTGTAGGGTTTTATATACCAAGGGTTAATTTAACCTCTTGATTGTGGGATAATTAGGAGTAAAATACAGAGTGTGTGTATTTCAACCCCATATATGCCTCAATTTCATCTCTTTCATTCTGTAGGGTATTTTATACACAAAGGTTAATTTGACCTTTTGATTGTGGGGTAATTTGGAGTAAAATACAGGGTGTGTATATTTATTTTCCCTATGTACACAAAAGTTCCATCAGTTTTTCTGTAGGGTATTTTATACACAAGGGTTAATTTAACTTCTTGATTGTGTGGTAATTTGGAGAAAAAAAACAAGGTGTGTGTATTTCAACCCCATATGTCTCAATTTCATCTCATTCATTCTGTAGGGTATTTTATACACAAGGGTTAATTTAACCTCTTGATTGTGGAGTAATTTGGAGTAAAATACAGAGTGTTTGAATTTATTTGCCCCTTATACGCTTAAATTCCATCTGTTTTTTCTGTAGGGTATTGTATAAACAAGGGTTAATTTAACCTCTTGATTGTGGGTAATTTGGAGTAAAATAAAGGGTGTGTGTACTTATTTGCCCCATATATGCCTAAATTCCATCTGTTTTTCTATGTAGGGTATTTTATACCCAAGGGTTAGTTTAAACTCATGATTGTGGGGTAATCTGAAGTAAAATACAGAGTGTGTGAATTTAATTGCCCCATATACGCTTAAATTCCATCTGTTTTTTTCTGTGTGTATTTTATACCTAAGGGGTAATTTAACCTCTTGATTGTGGGGAGATTTGGAGTAAAACACATGGTGTGTGTATTTCAAACGCATATACACCTCAATTTCATCTTACTCATTCTGCAGGGTATTTTGTACCAAGGGTTAATTTAACCTCGATTGGGGTAATTTGAGTAAATACAGGTTGTGTGTATTTATTTATCATTAACCTAAATCCATCTGTTTTTTTGTAGGTTATTGTAATAAACAGGGTTAGGTTAACCTTTGATGTGGGTAATTTGATAAATACGGTGTGTGAATATATTTGAACCTTATATGCTTAAATTCCATCAGTTTTTTTCTGTAGGGTATTTTATACCCAAAGATTAGTTTAACCCCTTAATGACCTTGGGCGTATGAGTACGTCCCAGGGCCGCTAAGGGGCTTTGCAGGGGGATCGCTCCGCGACCCCCCCCGCACAGCCGGCGGATGTTAGCGGCAAATCGCCACTAACACCCGGCAGTAACAGCGCCGGCGGGTGGCTCCGCCCGCTGGCGCTGTTGTACCCATCAGGCGCCGCGGCAAAGATGTCCGCGGCGTCTGAATTAACGCCGATCGGTGCCGCGCACCGATCGGTGTAGTGAACGGTATAAGCGCAGCTATGCTGCGCCGATCCCATCACCGGGCATTGTGGTGGGGAGCCATGGGAAGGCTCCCGTCACTTACCCTGGCCGGTTTGCCCCACGTCCGTCCGCAGACAGGAAGTGGGGAAACCGCCATCTTTGTACACCCTAATGCATTGCATAGGCAATGCATTAGGTTGTATTAACAATCGCGCCACCTAGTGGTCAAGTACCACAGGTGCCCTCAATGTTACAGTAAAAAAAAAAAAAAAAAGTATTAAAAGTTCAAATCACCCCCCTTTCCCCATTTTACAAATAAAATCATTAAAATAATAAAAAAGTTACACATATTTTGTATCGCTGCGTCCGAAAAAGTCCGATCTATAAAAATATAACATTTATCTCGTACGCTGAACACCGTAGAAGAAAAAAAATTCCAAACGCCAAAATTGCGTTTTTTGGTCACTTTACGTCACTCAAAAAATGGAATAAAAATGATCAAAAAAGTCGCATGCATTCCAAACTGCTATCGATAAAAAGTACACTTCAGCCCGCAAACAATTCCCCCTCACTGACGTCCGTAGATGTTAGTACAAAAAAGTTATTGGTCGCACAAAATGGCGCCGTGGTGCAAATTTCAAAAATAGAAAATGTTTGGAATTTTTTTACGGTACCAAAACATAATGGAACCCTACATGTTTGGTATTGCCGGATGCGAAACAACCTGAAGAATACAGATAACACATTATATTTACCGAAGATTAACGCCGTAAAAGCAAAACCCCGCAAACATGGCAAAAATACATTTTTTTTCACAATTTGTCCCACCTGGAATTTTTTGCGGTTTCCCAGTATATTCTATAGTATAGTGAATAACACCATTAGAAAGTACATCTTGTTCCGCACAATAAAAGCCCTCATGTGTCTATGTAGGTGGAAAAATAAAGAAGTTATGGCCTTCAGAAGGCGAAGAGGGAAAAACGAACGTGTCACCAAAAAAAAACGCCGGGTCCTTAAGGGGTTAAACTCTTGATTGTCGGGAAATTTGGAGTAAAATACAGGGTGTGTGTATTTCAACCGCATTATACGCCTCAATTTCATCTCATTCATTCTGTAGGGTATTTTATACCAAGGGTTAATTTAACCTCTTGATTGTGTGGTAATTTGGAGTAAAATACAGGGTGTGTGTATTTATTTGCCGCATCTACGCCTAAATTCCATCTGTTTTTTCTGTAGGGTTTTGTTTAAAAAAGGGTTAATTTAACCTCTTGATTGTGGGATAATTTGGAGTAAAATACAGGGTGTGTGTATTTTTACCCTATATCGCCTCAAATTTCATCTTTTCATTCTGTAGGGTATTTTACACCAAGGGTTAATTTAACCTCTTGATTCTGGGGTGAATTGGAGTAAAATATAGGGTGTGTGTATTTATTTGCCCCATATATGCCTAAATTCCATCTGATTTTTCTGTAGGGTATATTATACCCAAGGGTTAATTTAACCTCTTGATTGGGGTAATTGGAGTAAAATATAGGGTGTGTGTATTTATTTGCCCCATATACGCCTAAATTCCATCAGATTTTTTCTGTAGGGTATTTTATACACAAAGGTTAATTTAGCCTCTTGATTGTGGGATAATTTGGAGTAAAATAAGGGGTGTGTGTATTTCAACCCCATATATCCCTCAATTTCATCTCATTCATTCTGTAGGGTATTTTATACCAAGGGTTAATTTGACCTCTTGATTCTGGCGTAATTTGGAGTAAAATACAGAGTGTGTGAATTTATTTGCACCTTATTCGCCTAAATTCCATCTGTTTTTTTCTGTAGGGTATTTTATACCCAAGGATTAGTTTAAATTCTTGATTGTGGGGTAATTTGGAGTAAAAGACATGGTGTGTGTACTTCAAACACATATACACCTCAATTTCATCTTACTTATTCTGCAGGGTATTTTGTACCAAGGTTTAATTTAACCTCTTGATTGGGGGGTAATTTGGAGTAAAATACAGGGTGTGGGTTTTTATTTTCCCCATGTACACCTAAATTCAATCTTTTTTTTTTCTGTATGGTATTTTATACCCAAGGGTTAATTTAGCCTCTTGATTCTGGGGTATTTTGGAGTAAAATACAGGGTGTGTGAATATATTTGAACCTTATACGTAGAGATGGGCGAATTTCTCAAAAATTCGATTCGGTCACTTCGCCGAATTTTCCGACAAAATTTGTTTAGTTCCGAATTACTTCGGCACGAATCGCGTTAAAACACAGCTATTTCCAGGCTGCCCAGAGCCTGCAGGGTGCTGTAGAACGTTGTGCCATGCTTAAATATGCAGTGGGAGCTTCGTTTGGTATCTGAGAGCGGAGGCCACGGCGGCAGCAGCATGAGGTCAGGCAGTGGCACAATGACATTCTGGAGGTGGCAAAACAGTATTAGGCCACAGAGTGGCACAATCACACAGTGTGGAGGTCACGGCAGCAGCAGTATGAGGTCAGGCAGTGGCACAATGACATTATGGAGGCGGCAAAACAGTATTAGGCCACAGAGTGGCACAATCACAGTGTGGAGGTCACGGCGGCAGCAGTATGAGGTCAGACAGTGGCACAAGGACATTATGGAGGTGGCAAAACAGTATTAGGCCACAGAGTGGCACAATGATACAGTGTGGAGGTCACGGCGGCAGCAGTATGAGGTCAGGCAGTGGCACAATGACATTATGGAGGCGGCAAAACAGTATTAGGCCACAGAGTGGCACAATCACACAGTGTGGAGGTCACGTCGGCAGCAGTATGAGGTCAGGCAGTGGCACAATGACATTATGGATGCGGCAAAACATATTAGGCCCAACAGAGTGGCACAATCACACAGTTGGTGGAGACAACGGCGCAGCAGTATGAGGTCCAGGCAAGTGTGCGACAATGACATTATGGAGCGGCAAAACAGTAGTTAAGAGCCACAGAGTGGTTACAATGATACAGTGTGGAGGTCACCGGCGGCAGCAGTAAATGAGGTCAGGCAGTGGCACAATGACATAAGGAGGCGGCAAACAGTATTAGGCCACAGAGTGGCACAATCACACAGTGTGGAGGTCACGACGGCGGCAGCATATGAGGATCAGGCATTGCACAATGTCATTATGTAGGCGGCAAAACAGTATTAGGCCACAGAGTGGCACAATCACCTACAGTGTGGAGTCACGGCCGGCAGCAGTAAATAGGTCAGGCCGTGGCAACAATGACACAGTGTGGAGACATGGCACAGCCACAGCACACATGAGTTCATCAGTGGCACAATGACAAATTCTGGAAGGTGCATAAAAAGGAGTAGGCCATCAGAGTGGCACAATGACAAGATTCGAGTAAACGGCGGCAGAAGCAATAGCATGAGGTCATAGTGGCACAATGACATGTGTGTGGAGTCACGGCAACAGCAGCAGCAGCATGAGTCATAGAGTGCACAATGAAAGAGTGTTGAGGTGGTGGCACAACCAGTCCCTGGTAAAGATGGTGGTAGGCAGATGGAGAAACTGCAGCAGATATGTGTGGCATCAGGCGGGTGCGGCATCAGAATATGTCTTGAGTGCAGGAAGTTATGAACCCCAGACATGACGCCTAAGCATTGGTGTGATTGGAAATCCTGGCCGATCCTAACGCCTGATTCATCTATGATAAAAGGTCAGTCTTTCCACACTTTCCCGTATACAAGACGGGATCTCCATGTGGGAAGACGATGGCCCCCGCCGCACTGAACACCCTCCTCTTGAATGGCCTAAAACTACTGGCCGGGCAGGACAGCTTCGTCCACTGCAAACTCGCAAGGTGCGGCCCAAACATCCATTTTGCTGCCCAGTAGTCCATCGTATCTTCTATCTGAGGTGCAGATGCTGTCCAAGTAAGGTGCCCACAACCTGATTGTTTCATGGACTGCTCCAGGTCCTGCTGCGCTGCTCGGCGACTGCCCTCCTCACTAGGGCGGGTGAAAGAACCTGCTCATCAGTGACTCAGACTTAGTGTTACTACTTGATGGAGCTTGTTCTGCTCCTACATCCCCCACCTTCTCACCAGCAGCCGCGGCAGTAGTACTGAGCGCTGAGGAGACCCCCCGTCAGAGACCTGTCAAGGAGGGACGATGCCGTCACATACAGCGCCAACTGATACGAAGGATTTCCCTATATAAGATTGAGTTTGTCTCCTCTCAAATAGCTGGGAAAAATTCTCCATTTTGACCGGTAAGCAGAGGGGTCCAATAGGGTGGAGAGCCAGAAGTCATCTCTCTCTCTGCCGATGCTGACAATTCGGCTGTCACTAGCCAGTCAGATAAGCATGCTGCGGGCCATCTGCACAAGTGACTCCGAGGGGGCTTCCCCTTTCTCCATTTCCCACTGTATACTGCCCACGGTGCTTGGGGGGTCATTCTGCCCTCATCTTCTTCCTCATCTCCATCCACCTCACACTGCTCCTGCTCCTCCTCTCTTGTCACCTGGGTAGGAAAATCGCACTCATTTCCCCAGACAAGTGCTTCTGCTCCAATGTCCTCCACCTCCTTCTCCTCCATTTCAGTCCCCACCGACTCCATATGGCCACGAGATTAGCGCACGTCACCAGTCCCCTGCCCAGACAAGATTTTTCAAACATCTGTTATCAGGATATTGAAGCGATGGAATGACTTATCATCCCGTAGTCCTGGCTGTCGACTGACAAATAACGGCGCCATCCTCGAAAAGGCCTTCAACAAACGCAGGTGTCACGTCATGAGCTGCCACTGGCTGACGTCAAAGTTTACACAGGGGAGTACTTCTGTCTGCCTGGATCATCAAAAAATCGTTAATGCCTTTCTCTGTTCATACAGTCGTTCCAACATGTTCAGCTGTGAATTCCGTGGGTGGAAACAATCGCATATCAGAGTGTGTTGGGGATGCCGTTCTGGCCGCTGCAACTCGAAGAGGTGTTCCTGGCTTTGTTACGAATGGAGTAAAGTGCAAGTGCACAGTTTCCTGACCCATTTTCAGAATGTTTCTAAGACCAGGTGAAGACTTCAGGAACCTTTTGACAATCAGATTGAACACGTGCGCCATGCAGGCGCATGGACCATCCCCTCCTCGTGCGCGTGGACACCATGTTCCTCCCATTTGTCCGTCACCATGGTTCCGATTTGCAGTTGGCGTCAAGAAACCACACATCAATTCTTGCTGCATGACGCGGAGCATTCCTCCCCTTGTGTGACTTCGTATCGCCGAGGCAAGCCAGTTGTAGAACTGCGTCACACCGCTGGCCCTACACAAGTGGTATGATGAGCACATATTTGTTAAGGCTGACATGGTGGTGTTGGTGGAGGAGGAGGAGGAGGCCGGACATTGGCGCAGTGCAGCAGTTTTGCAACGTGGAGGAGAAAGCGCGTCTGCCTGTCCAAGATTTGTTGGTGTGCCCCCCTGGCAGGAAGCACATTCAGCCAAAGTACATGTAACTGGCCCTGACCGGTAGTTTACAGCTCCAACGTGCCCGCGACTGCCGTTGCACCTTGGAACAAACCGATAAGCTCAAGGACTGAACCCACCCTTCTGTTCTACATAGTTATGAGTGCTTGGTACGCCTTTTTGGAAAAGAAATTACGGCTTGGAACTCTCCATCTCGGCTCGGAACAAGCCAATAGTTTCTCTGAACGGTGCAGAGTCCACCGTTTGGAAAGGGAGTGCACCAATACCAAACAACTTGGACAGGAGCACGGTCAGCTAGCTGCACCTTTTGGATGGTTGGACACATACTGTTTGTCTCTTTGGCAATCGCCACACTGAACGACTGGGCTGGCGCCATGAGTAGCGAGAGCAGGAGCAATCTGGATCGGGAGATGATGTCAAAGAGAAACAGCTCCCTCTGCAGAGGTGGTGGAGCCGTTGACTGGCTGCAATGGCTTGCGTGGCCACGGGCGCTTCTGCGCTTGCTGCTTTTGGCCTTGCGGCGGCAGGATGGACCACCACATCTGAGCCACGTTTCTCCAGGCCAGCCGGATGGTGACGCTGCATGTGTTTGAATGCAGGGGCCGTGGTGTCCAAACGTTACTCACTTTGCCCACAGCTTCAACTTTCTGCCCAAGATTCTACAGTACCCATATTCGGCTTCTGTCTCTCGGTGTCTAGCAAAGAACTGCCAAAACCGCCCGAGTAACGATTTAACCGCCAACGCTCCGCACTGAGCTGACTACTGCCGTCGCTCCGCCAATCGCTGAGCCCCTGTGGCCGCTACTTTTCTTTGACCTTCGAAGCGGGTTTTTTACCCCTGGCCCGCTTGGCTCCCGACCTCGACACTGCTGCTATCCTGCTGACTCACGGCCCCCCCACCACGACCGCACTTGCTGCTGCGCTGCTGGCCTGGACCGCAAGCTGAGACGCCCTCTTCTCCTGACGATGATGAAGCCCTTTGCCTCAACCCCGGCTCCCAAGTGCGGTCTGGCTACATCAGTCATCTAATTTGTGTTTTTTTCATCGTCACTGCTGTCCTCATCACCGTTCTTGGTATGCCGAGTCTGACCATCCTCACCAACATGAACCTCCCATGCCACTCTCCACATCTATACTTTGCGACCTACTGCAAGAAGCAGTGGATTTTGGCCCCATTTCTTCGCTGCCAGTCGATGCTGACTGCCCTCCTCGCGTATAAAGTTGGGCGCTGAGCCCAGACCACATAGTTATCTCTGGCTGAGGGAGACCGATGGACAGAGGCGGGCTGAGACAGGTGAAGAGCCGCTGACCCCCGCTCCCGGTCCATGCCCAACTAAGGGTTGTGTCTGACTTCGATCCCCAACCGACTTCTTGCGTGGGTTGTCAGATGTCATCTGGAGAAGAGGATACCTATCAACCAATCAGAACCCTTTGGTTTGCTGAACAAAACATGTGCCGCTAGAATGACAGCGGCAGTTCTGGCCTCACCGATGTGACCCCTACTGCGACGTGCCCTGCCTGTGCTGCACCTGGGCCTGTTTCCAGGAATATTTGTGCCACTGCCATTCGCAGTGCAGAGCCTGCCATCTCTCTGTCTGACATACCTGTTTGTTCTAAAATGTACAGACACTGTTTGATGATTGATATCTGTATATGATAAATATACACCTGTTATTTGACCAAAATGAAACCAGTAACAAGCTTGGGTAACCTCATTGGATGATAAATTGCGCGTCACAAATGGCCTGGAAGAAATTACTTGTATGTGTCGTTTTAAAAACACTCGCACTTTGTGTTATTACTAAATGTAAAAGCACAAACAGCTTAATTAACCTTCGGACATGAGATTAGGCATAGGAAAAATGTATATATTTTGGCGCTGAAAAAGACGGTTTTATTATTGTGAGCACAACCAGCAAAACAACGCTTAATTAACCCCTCCCTGGATGTAAATTGCCCAAAGAATTGAGCCGCAAAAACTATTAGCTTTGTGGCGTATACAATTGCGTGTTTCTCCTACGCCACACAACAATGAGACAGTTGTAATTAACCTTGCATGACATAATTAGGATACGAGAAAATGTGTATAAATTTGGAGCCGTGGAAAAAACGGTTTATTTTTGTCAGCACTAGTGTTGAGCGATTGTTGCGTTGGCTATCGAGATCGATCGATATCGATAGTCGGCCGCTATCGATAAGGTTTTTTCAATAGAGAGCATCGATTTATGCGGCGATAACCATTAAAGTCTAGTGGGAAAAGCAACAACACCTTCATTATTACAACCGCAAACTAGGCGGAGAAGCTGAAATTAACATCCACAACAGTCAAATGATACATGCTACTATCTTAGGCACACACGTAGGTTTATAAAAGTCACAGACCATTTACTCTATCCCTGACTTGTACCACACCTGGACCCATAAACCTGCATCACCCACAAATTAAAAAGTGCCAAAGGCAGTATGATTTTGAACCATCCATGTTACATGGAAACTGGACATTGAATCTCCCCTGTCCTGGGCCACAGCATGAGCCCCAAAGCCTCATGACCCCCACATTTAAAAAGTGCTCGGAAAAAGGAGTCTTTCAACCACCATTTTAGATGAACAGGACATTGACTATACCTGTCCCTGGCCACAGCATGACCCAGGCTGGAGTTACAGTGTGGTGCGGTGAAAGCCCGCTGGTCGTCCGTCAACTATTAACACGCAGGTTAAAAAGCCCTGATGACGCAGCAACGAAAACTGTCGTGCTGAAGCAGAGTGCGCGGAAGCGGTAGTTTGAGAACACCAGCCCTTCCTCTGTACACAGTCAATACCTGGGTAGCGCTTGCCCCTTCCCGTATGAGTGTGGGACCAATTGAGCTTCACTTTGGGTAAATACTGGTGGTGTTTAACTGCTCCTGTTACACCCAGTGCCCTTTAACTTGGCATTACTTTTTCTCATTTTAAACTCAACATGCTGGAGGAAATGAGTCTCTGTACTTTGTTCTTCTGTCCGTTGCTCCAATACTCCCAAGTCCTCTGAAATAACCTACATCTGGTCAAGTTTTCCTGTACCCTCCCTTGTACAATATCAGAGGAGATTATTTTAAACGCTATTTTGTTACATGCAAGTTTTTTAGTACTTTAATTCAAGAAAACACATTTTTAAAATAGTATGGAATCCACCATGTCTTTGTTTCTCTTTTTTCATTGTATTAAATGGGTTGTCTCAAATAACAGGGATTGATAGCTATGTTAAAGAACTTGCAAAAACAATCATTTTGCAATATGTGTCTATCCATACAGTGTCCTACCTATTCCTGTTTCTGACAGCACCAACACCCTTGAGCCACTCTGACAATTGTGAAGAACAAATGTCTGTTAGAGAACAAAATTTTTTTTATAATAGGATCTGAGTATTGCTGCATTTCAAAGTGCACATGACCCAAAAAATTATAAAAATGACTTCTCAGCCACTGTAAAAAATTGTGAGGAGAAATGCCACTTAGAGCCACATTTCTGTTCCAAAGGACCATGATTATTGCTGAATCCACACTGACATGACCCCAAAGGGATAATATAAATATGATTCTCAGCACTATTAAAAATTGTGAGGGAGAAATGCCACTTAGAGGCACCACATTTCTGTCCAAAGGGACCATGATTTAATGCTGTATCTCACAGGCATACATGACCTCAAACCATTGACAATGCGAAAAGCTTCTTAAATAAAGTGAGTAAATGGACTAACGGTTTCGATGAAACCTTGCTGTCTTTTACAGTCTCCTCACAGCAAAACCAGCAAAATGATCTGTTGGGAAAAGGGAGAATAAAAATTGCAGTAAGAAATGATCATTTTAAAAAAAAGTTGTCATGAGGAACCATTTCTGTTTAAAAAGGAATGTGAAGTGAACTGGCAACTAATCGGTGAGACCTCGGCAAAAAAAATTTTGGGCCACAACATCATCAGAGATCCATGCCTTGATTCAACTTGGATGAAAGTCAAACGATCCACTATCTGAGGAAAGCCGGATGCGTTTGTCTGTAATGACTCCTCGCAGCTGTGCAGAAGGTCCGCTCAGATAAGTCGCTGGCTGCTGGGCCGGGCAACACCGCTATGGCGTGACCGGCCAGCTCGGGGCCACTCGTCCATTTTTGAATACCAGAGTCTTAAAGTGGGGTCCGGGAACACATGCAAAACATCGGGGGGTTGAGACGCAGATAGTCGTCACCATGATCTTAAGATGACTCTGTATTTGGATGTGTGTCCCTTTCTATTGCATGCGTTGGTGGAGGTGGTAAACACAAAGATTGCCCCAGAGTCACCCATTAGGCTTCTCCACCTGGCCTGCCTGCTGCCGTACGCCTACTTTGCACCTCTACTGCTGTCAAGTCGCTGAGTGTTCCACCGTGACATTTGGGGAACGTTGAACAGACGCAACAGATTTCTCCAGTTGATCAATCAGCAAGGATCTCCATTTCCTGCATATTACTCTCTATTGGGGGGTGAAGTAAAGTGCCTGATTTTTGTTTTTTACCGGGGATCCAGGAGGGATGGCCACCCCTCACTGTTGTTTCATTTTGATGGCCTAATGCGAGGATCATGATGGAGGAAATGGAGCATCCAACACTCCTGTGAGAGATGGAGCGCTTGATTTCCCAAGCGCCTCTGGGTCGAGGGCACTAACAAGCTGATCTTCCTCATCTTCCCTCCTCCGCCTCAAATTTCCCACCAACCTCTTTCCAAGCAGGTCGTCGGTAACATCGGTGTTCTAGGAATACCTCCTCCTCCTCCTCCTCCGCTGCCTCCGTCACAGCTTTCCAACACAGCCTGACTTGCCTGTGATGATGCACCCTGAGAGCTGATGTGCCACCTTGCACTAGCATCTGGACCCCGAACCACTGCCTAAGTGAATACCGATGAAATTGTGAAACTGTCGGGCCTTTGGGATTTGACGGAAGAAAGGCTCCCGTGTCCGTCTCCTCCTCCGTCGCTGGCGGGACCTGCTGTTTTGTTCAGAGGTGTCCAACAATCATTCCAGAACTAAGATCACCACATTGCTCATGCTGACAAGTGCATTGTCCGCCACTGACCATTTTTGTGGCTCTTCAAAACTGGCAAGGTGGTGCAGAGCTTCTTTCACCTGCCACCACTCTCGAGTTCAACAACCCCGAGGTCCTAACCGCTGCTTGTCAGGCCATGATGTCACTTCGTAACTACGTAATGGCATTGCGCTGCGGCCACAATCCGCTAGAGCATTGGATGGGGTGGAATTTCGCGTGTTGCCACGCCAACAATAGACGGTTTGACGGGGAGGCCGAGCTGACGGCTGCAACGCAGCCAGGGGGACCGAAGCAGGGTGCGTAACGGCGGAAGTGCGAACACAGAACCTCGAGCTTCTTCAGCAGGCAGTCCAGACCCGGGTAGCTCTTTAGAAATTACTGGACGACAAGGTATCATGACATGTGCAGCAGGGATGTTGCTCCAGCCTACCGATCTTAAGGGCGGCCAGCATATTTTCGCCCGTTATCCTGCCCACCACCTTGCTGCACAAGGTTCTTGTACACCAATCCAGAGCGCTCGGCATTCTCGTTGCTTAGAGCCGTCCACCAGCTCCTTACCTGTGTGTGGACGGTATCTCAAGGCAGATTAATTTCAACACGGCCTGGGGTCTCTCTCTGGGGCACGGGTGATGCCACCATAAGGACCTTGGGAATGAGCCTCAACCATCCCTGCGTTTTTGAAAGACTTGCGCCGAGCCTGAGAGCCACCGAACACCCCCCCAGAGACATCCACCCAGCTCACCCAGTGAGCTGTCACAGAGATATAGCGGCCTTGGCCTGCTTACTAGTCCATAGTGTCGGTGGAGAGATGGACTTTTTCCCGGACACAGATGCAGACAACTCGCCTTGGAATTTTAGATGACACGTGGCCTGGCCAGGGCAGGACGGCTTTTTCTGGCAAAGAAAATGCCTGCTCGGCACTGGAATTGGGGCAAGCAAGGCCATGACATGGCGTAACCCATCTGTGTCCACCAACGGAAAGGCAAATACCAAGGCCAAAAGCCTTGCAATGCCGACTGGTTCAGAGCCTTTTGGCTTTGGGATGTTTTGGGTTAAAGTGTTTCTTTCTGCTACCCAAACCTGGAAGACCAGAAGGCAGGCTGCTAGACTGGCCGCTGTACGGCGTGCATGTCTCAAACTGGCGAAGGAGTTTGATGGTCTCTGGTGGTACTCGGCGTACGGTGGAGGCTGAAGCGGAGGGCTGATCCCTGATCATGACTTGATAGACCATGGCATCCTGGAGGTAACGCTTGGTGGTGGCGGAGGAGGAGGAGGCGAAGACAGAGGTGGTGACAGTGGTTGGAGCTCGGCGTCGTCTGGCCTTTTTTGGCCATGAGTTCCCCCTCCATTTCAACTCATGCATTCGCTGCATGTAACTAGAGACATGTTGGTGGTGGTTAACCACTTAAGTTCTTGCCTCTACTTATGCGTTTACATGGCAAAGGGGCATATGAACATCGCTGGGTGGAATCAGAGGCTTGCCAAAGAGACCACTTGAGAGGTCCTGGACCTTTTTGACGGCGATAACGAGGAGCGGGGTTGCTCTGACCGTGGCTGGCGGAATTCATATCAGCGGACTTCTGCGACCGCCCTCGGCCTCCCTTTTTTGTGGCGGTGACCCGTATTGACCACCTACCCCCATCGTCTCTCCTCGTCTAGTACTCACATGATGAAGCGCTCGCAAGCAAATTCTGCTGAAAAGACCCAGGAATGGATCCGCAATGTCGTCAACCATCATCATCATCAACAACAGGTGACTTGTCACCTGACCTTACTGCATCCAGAAGCTGTCGCTACAAGCAAGGGCACTAGCAAGGCGTTGCCGACCGCCCGGATTTTTGCCGAATGACCGGCTTTCCTTCACCGCCTCTGATGTGCCATCGTTAACTGGGCGTCAGAGCAACTAAATAATCCTATTGAAATTTTAACAGCCCTTCTGACCCCAACCGCATTTTTGCATCAAAAGTAGGTCTCAGACAATGATTATCCACAGTGGTGGGTACACACGAGTTAGACATTTGGCTGCTTCAAGTTGGCCTGCTATGATGCCTGATGACCACATTTTTGTGGCCGTACTCTGCGAGTACTAGGAGGTAAGACTGCTAGATGCAGGTTGCATTTAAATAACGCACTGAAGGACAGATTGGCGACGATTTCGTTACTTAGATTATCACATGGGCCCTGACCCAGCGATGACAGGCCTGACGGTCCAGCAACTGACGATCCGCTGGCAATGCGTGATTTCCCAGCACTTGGAAGGAAGCCACCTTCGCTCGTACCTCTACCCTCATGTGCTACCCCCCTCTTTGCGCGCTTACCACCTGCATTTCGCTCCCTGTCCAGAAATATAAAAACTTGAGAAGGTATGGAATAGTTTTGGAAAGTCTGTTATTAAAAGACGGCAAAACACAGCTATTCTCAAATCCCTCTAATCAAAACAACATTGCTGGATCAAAGTTAACTGCAAGGTGTCTATCAACAATCTGGACTGTGCAAAATCCAAAAAACACGTTAATTTGTTATCTTTTGGTATAATAAACGGTAATTTTTGCACCTTTCAATTCACCTGTGGTGAATATAGAATTGCTGTTTTAAGATTTACGTAGATGCTGCGTCAATGAACAAGTGCTGAGAGCGCAAAAGTCAAAAAACACGTAACTGTGATGTTTTTCGTATGATATCACTATATTTTTGGCAACAAACAACCTTGCTGACTACAAGATTGCGGTTTGTAATTTAAGGTGCAAGGTGGATATATCAACAGTCACAGGTGTAAATTGGTAAAATTGAACACCTATTCTGAAATGTATACTGATAATAAAAGTGGGAGTTTGCAGCTAAAAAAAGAAAACCCTGCGTTATAAAAATTTTGATGTTTACCCAAATTTGTAAGTTCAGGGCCCCCCAATATCCAGGAAATATTTCAATAGAAAAAAGGGAAATTTAAAAAAAGATATTCCACTACAATGTCAAACACTAAGTCTTGGTAAAATTTTATCCGTTTTTCTTTAAAGATAGGGGTTGTCTGTTTTTCCCGGGCCCCCCCCCCCCCCCCCCCCCCCCCCCAAAAGCTCCATTGCCTTAAATTTACAGGGGGTAGATTCGCTTTAAAATTCTCTAGCTAAAACTAAAATGTTCAAATCCTAAGTAACTAAATTGGAAGGACCCAAGTAATAGTAGAGGTTTCTCTGTGCAGAAATAGACAAATTTCGCTGAGCTTTTTGGGGCCACAGGCAGAACGCGGGCCCTATCCTAGGGAGACGCTGAGGGGGACATGAGGCTAAAAACGGAAACGCTTTTCCCTATTTTAAACGAGGTCATTTGATTTTTCCAGCCAATGCAACCCATAAAAACATCCCAGTCTTTGGCGTCCCCACACAAAATTTCACCCTCCCTCTATTCGTAATCTGTTTTTGCTGGCCCCCCCCAAAAATTACAGGAAGCGGGGGAAAAAGGGCGTTCTTTAGTTGATGCACAGTTTTTAAACCCTTTTAATTTTTTCGCATGATTTTGGAAAATTTTTGTTTCACCATAAAAACCTTCCCGTTTTTAAACTTTGTGATAAAAATCGCTAAACCAAAGTCAGCACACAGCAAAACAACCTAATTAACCCCTGGATGTTAAATTGCCCCCAAAAGGGGAAATTGAGCCGACAAACTAGTAGCTTTGTGGGCGTATTACAATTGCGTGTTTTTTCTACGCCACAAACAAGGGGAACATTTGGGAAATTAAAACCTTTGCTTTTGAATTAGGTTTACGGGAAAAATGTGTATTTTTTGGGGGGGAAAAAAAAGGTTTATTTTTTTGTCAGACCCCCAGAAAAACAATGCTTAATTAAACCCCCCGGGAAATGTAAATTGCGCAGTAAATTGAGCACCCAAAAAAATAAAGGGGAAAATTTTGTATTGTAAAAACGCTGTTTTTTTTAAAATGAATGCAACGGGAAATGGCTTAGACCCGATTTTTGGTTATTGAATGTATATGCAGTTTACATTTGGACGCAAATGGATTTCAGATAAAATCCCCCAAAAAAATCAAAAATTTCAACTAAAGAGAACAGTCTCTGGAAAAGTTGAGAAAAACCCCAAGAAAATCGCAATAAAAAATTAAAATTTCTTCAGTAAGAGTATCTTCCCCCGGCGCATTTCCCCCTGATCAATAAAAATAGAGCTTTTGAGCCACAGGTCGGCCCGGATTATATAGTGCGGGGGCGTAAACAGAACCCGGGGTTGGGTCTTGATTGGCTTCATCATTGCAATTCATGAAGGTTATCCCCTTCTTCCTCCCAGAATGCTTTCCCCCGGTAGCGCCATGTGTCGCAGCCATTTTTCAATCAAAAGAAACCACTTCGTTCCACGAAGCCCCCCAAAGTTCGACTTATTTCCAAACCCAAAAAGTTTTCCTGAAATTTTTTAAACAAAATTCCCAAATTTTGTTGAATCGATTCGCCCATCTCAAATTTTATACCCCTTAACTTCCATCTGTTTTTTTTTTGTAGGGTTTTTTTTACCTAAGAGGGTAATTTAACCTTTTGTTTTGGGGCGGGGGGATTTGGAGTAAAATACGGGTGTGTTTATTTCAACGCATATACACCTCAATTTCATCTTATTCATTCTGTATGGTTTTATACCGGGGAAAAAGGGGGAAATTTTCCCCTTTTATTGTGGGGAGATTTTTAGTAAAATTTAAAAGGGGGGGGTTTAAATTTTTTTTCCCCATGTTTCCAAAGTTCCCTTTAGTTTTCCTGGTTTTGGGTTTTTTTTATCCAAGGTTTTGAGAAAGGGGGAATTGTTTTAACGAAGTGGAATTCGTTTAGAAATTTTTAGGGGAAAAAAATTTGGTTTGGAAGAAGTCGAATTTTGGGGGACTTCGGGTGAACCCAAGTGTGCCCCTTTTTAAATTTAAATTTAAAAAGGTTTCGAGACAGGCGTACCTGGGGGGAAACACCTGGGAGGAAGAAGGGCATAAAACCCGCATGACATGTGCAGTGATGAAGCCAATCATGACCCGGGGGGGATTCTGTGACGGGCACTGCACTATTTAAGGTTACCCCCCCGCCCCCCCCCGGGGCCGGGCGCTGGGGGGCTCATACCTTCACCGTACGGGTCAGGGGAAAGGGGGCTGCCGCGGCTGTAGGGTCTTACTGAAAAAAATTTTATTTTTATATAGCAATTTTGTGGGGGGTTCAGCTTGTTCAGAGACTGTTCTCCCTTTAAAGTTTATTTCTAATTTTTTTTGGGGGATTGGATCTGAAATCCCGTGTGCGTTTCCCCTGCAGCTGCATATACATTCAATATCCCAAATGGGATCTAAAACCAGTTCCCTTTTTATTCATTTAAAGGAAAAACCCCCCGTTTTTACAATACAAAAAACCAAAATTCATTTTTTTGGCCCGCTCAATTCTTTTTGCGCAATTTACATCCAGGGTTAATTTAAACGTTTTTATTTCTGGTGTGTGACCAAAATTTAAAACCCTCTTTTTCAACGCCAAAATATTACATTTTTTTGTAGCCTTTAATTTACAAGCAAAGGTTAATTAAAATGTATTTTTTTGTTGTGTGGCGTAGAAAACCCAATTGTAACACGCTACAAAGCTACTGGGTTTTGGGCTCAATTCTTTGGCGCAATTTCATCCCGGGGTTAATTAAGCGTTGTTTTGCTGGTGTGCTGACCCCCCAAAAAACCGTCTTTTTCAAAAGACAAAATATATACATTTTTCTTGTAGCCTAATTCACAAGCAAAGGTTAATTCCCAAATGTATCTTTGTTGTGTGGCGTAGAAAACACGCAATTGTAACACGTACAAAGCCTAATTTTTCGGCTCAATTCTTTGGCGCAAATTTTCATAGGGGTTAATTAGCTTGTTTTGCGGTGTGATGACCCCAAAAAACGGTATTTTTCAATGCCCAAAAAATATAATTTTTCCCTTTGCCCTATTACAAGCATGGTTAAAAACAGCTTATCTCTTGTGTGGCGTAGGGGGAAAAACCAATTGTAAAACGCTAAAAGCTACTAGTTTGGCGGGGTCAATTCTTTGGCGCAAATTTTCATCCAGGGGGTTTAATTAAACTTGTTTTGCTGGTGTGCTGCAAAAAAAACTTCTTTTTCAAGCCAAAATATATACATTTTTCCCGTACCAATTCACAAGCAAAGGGTTTAAATTTCAACGTACTCTTGTTGGTGGCGTAGAAAAACAAAATTGTAAAAAAAACTGCAATGCTACAAGTTGTGCGGGTCAGTTCTTTGGGGGCCAATTTACATCCCGGGGGTTTTTAAGCGTTGTTTTTTGGTTTTTCTGACCCAAAAAGTTTATTCAATGCCAAAATTATAATTTTTCCTGTAGCTAATTCACAAGCAAAGTTAATTACAATGTACTCTTGTTGTGTGGCGTAGAAAAACACGCAATTGTAACACGCTACAAAAACTACTAGTTTGTGCGGCTCAATTCTCTGCCAATTTCATCCAGGGGGTTAAATTAAGCGTTGTTTTGTGGTGTGCTGACCCCCAAAAAAAACCCCTTTTTCAACGCCAAAATATATACATTTTTTCTGTAGCCTAATTTACAAGATAGGTTTAATTACAAATGTATTTTTGTTGTGTGGCCGAAAAACCAATTGTTTAAAAGCTACAAAGCTAACAGTTTGTGCTGCTCAATTCTTTGGGCAATTTCATCCGGGGTTAATTAAGCGTTGTTTTTGGGGTTTCTGACCCCAAGAAACCGTCTTATTCAAAGCCAAAATATATAAAATTTTTTCCCCCTAGCCTAATTCACAAGCAAAAAGGGTTAATTTCAATGTATCTCTTGTTTTTGGGGGCGTAGAAAACACGCAAATTTTAAACCCCTAAAAGCTACTAGTTTTTGCGGCTCAACCTTTTGGGGCAATTTCATCCGGGGGTTTTTAAGCGTTTTTTGTTGGTTTCTGACCCCCAAAAAACCGTCTTTTTCAATGCAAAAATATATACATTTTTTCCCG
>JAODAL010031487.1:0-48377 GCA_025379985.1 Phyllomedusa bahiana
AATTTGTGTAACGGGTTGGCTTACCAAAAAGGGGGAGGCTGGGTGTGGATCCTCGGGGAAACGAAAGTGGTAGTGAAAAGCCACACCGGAAGCGAGTTGGTATTCACCAGGCCCTGAAAGGCACGTTTGGCTTTCTGCGGGAGAAGACTACTAGGTCGCTACCCCTGACTTGACCTGCTTGTGGTGGCGGGGGTGTGAGTGTTTCAGAATCTAAAGCAAGCTCGTAGTCTCGGGGACAGGTAGGTTGGTCAGCACAGGCGGCAAAGGTTTGTGGTTAGGGACAGAGGCAACAGGTATGGTACACAAAATATCAGGAACAACTCTACAAGGGTTTTTCTCTCAGAAAAAGGGGGCCTACTGATTGGAAAGGGGAAAAATTTATGAAAAGGCAGGGAAAAAATGGGTCAGGTTTGGTGCTCGGCCTTTAAATTTAAAGAGCCGTGTGGCGTCCCTGGGAGCAGGGAGAGCTGCGGTGAGCAGAGACATCGCAGTGAGCGCGGAGAGGTGTGTAGCTGCAGTCAGAGACCAATGACCAGGTGTGAGGGTCACAGGGGCACCAGTGACAATGTGTCACCAGTCAAAGCCACTAATACAACAGCATCTATGAGATATTCTATAGAAGCAAGATATTAGTTGGTTCTGTAGCCATCAACACTTTTTATGTACCTGTGTATAGGCAATTAACCTGTGAGAAAAACCCCAATGGAAAAATACAGGAAGGAAATAATTTTGACCCCCTTGCTGATTGTGTAATTTTTCCCACTGACAAAAAATGAAAAGTCTTAATTTTGGGGGTTTGGTTTAAATTTTAAAATTGAGGATGAATATCCAAAAAAAACCCCCAAAAAAATCAATTTTTAAAAATTTTTAAAAATTTTAATTTTGCTTTTTGCTGAGAAAAAAAAATATTTGCCCCCTACCAACCATTAAGGTTTCTGGCTCCTATAGAACATTTAGAGGCTAAAATAAATTGTCTTTTTAAATAATTTTTTTAAAAATTTCCTATGTTTTTAATTTTTCACGGGTTTAATGCGAGACTTTTTAAAATAAAATTTTTTTAAGAAAAGCCTTTTAGAAAATTGGTTTTTTTTACACCTCAGGGCCCGGGGGGCCCCTTTTTTCTTTTTTTTTTTTTTTTTCCTTTTTTTCTTTTTTTTCTTTTTTTCTTCTCATTTTTTTCTTCCTTTTTTCTTTTTTCTTTTATCTGCATTTGGTGGCTTATTCTCCGACGGTTATCCGAGTGGAGTACCAGAGCCCGCCGGGCTGCCGTAGTAAGGGCTACGGGGTACAAATACCCCTGTAAGCGTTTTATGAGTGTTGTGCCCTTACAATAATAGCGCAACACTAGAAGGTGAGAATTTTCCTCTTATTTTTTCTCCTCTCTCAATTACAATATAACGTATTGTGCCCCCCCTTTCTTTTTTCCCTTTTTGGGCATAACGTTCTTAGAAAGTGTAATACATCTCCAGCTGTGAGAGGAGATCAGTGCTCAGATTAGATTGAATGCAGCCTGTGGTATGTATACAGCTTATTATAAAATAAGACTGATAGGGAGAGACACAGTGATATGTGGACCAGAGGGTGGGGGGGGGGGGGGTCTCAGGCAAGCAGTGAAGGGGGGATGAGGTCAACCAGCGGGGAGGGGAAGAAACGCCCCGGCATTCGCGGAGTTGAGAAGCTCAGAGCGGTGGGAATGTGCCGAAGGAAGGAAGCGATCCATCCCCTTTAACTTACCAAAGTATGGTATCTTGATGCAAGCTCCTGGGCTCCTTTGCAGGCTGGGAAGCTTTTCACAATCAGGAAGTGTCATTAGCACTAATCCAGGTTTATAAATTCCTTTGCGCAAATTTTCCTCTATTGACAACCACTCTTTAAAGCAATACAGATCTTTTGCTGCAAAGCAGTGTTCCCTGAAAAACAAAGCATTAGACAGAGTAAGTTGAAAGCAAATGTTTTAAATATGACTCTGTTACAAATATTATAAATGTGATAAAAAATCAAGTGATTTTTTTTTTCTACGACAAACAGGTAAATATAAAAAATACATCATGCTGCTTGCATAAACCTAGAAACCCAATAATATTTAAGTAACTTTAAAGTTGGTTTCTCACCACAGGCTTTCAGAGGCATCTAAGCTGTTTCTCTGTATTAAGAGTTTCAAATCAGTGGACGGGTCTCTCCTCCCAGTAGGCCGGTCTTCTCTCACTGAAGAGTGGTGACATCATCACACACCCTTGTCCCTGCTCCCCCAGTCCTCTTCTTCATTATGTGTGAGAAGTGGGAGGGAGTGGATGTCACAGCTCTCCAGACTTCCTGCAATTGTCAGTTCTTATGCCTGGAGAGCTGTAATAGTCACCTCCTTCCCTGGCTTCACAAGCAATCATTGTAACTATAACAACTGTAATGGTGTAAACAGTTATTGATACAGACTGAAATGATGAAGCAAATGTAAGAAATGCAAACTGCAAGCAGAGTGTGTAAGGGTGGGTTATATGGGTGGGAGGAGTGAATATGGCAGCTAAAGAGACTTTGTAATTGCCCAGATCCTTCACATAGAGCTATCACTGGGAGATAAGCGAAGAGAAGCACAAACAGCCTTACACAGCTCCGGGGGGAGTGAGAGAAAGACAATGAGAACACATACACAGACAGCTAGCACCTTGCACAGAGAGCTCAGGCAACCTGATTCACATAGCTCAGAGAGGAGTGAGCACAGAGAGCACAGGATAGCCCATCACAGCACAGGGGGCATGTCTGTACCAGAGGTTGAACCAAATGCAGGCAGCCAGTCATAGCAAAGGGGGTGTGGCCCAACGACAGGCTGCTGAAGGAGCTCTAGACACTCACAGATTAGCTAGTGGCTGCTAAACTAAACGATTTAGGTAATACAAACCAATAGCAAAAGGGCTTACTTTTACTGTCCCGATCATTACAGATATTATATTTGTAGCGAGAAAACCCCTTTAAGTAAAAGTGAGCTTTTCCTGGTAATTATCATTGAAGATATTTTGGTTGCATCCTACTGAGATATTGTTGGTCAAAAGAAAGAAGAATAAAAAGGATTTCTACAGTCTGAAAAATTGGAAAGACTTGGAAGATTACAATCATTAAAGGAGTTGTCTCATTACAAGATTTCAGCCCACTTCAATGCTTCTGGCAGCAAAGCATTTTTGAATTCAGGGGTGTGCTTCTTGTCTGCCTCTTCTCCTCCCCCTTCCCCCTCCCCTCAGCACACAGACAGCTCTCCTTCTATACAGCAAGGCGAGGGGGTTTGCTGACAGAGTTAACCCTGTGTGTGCCTGCCTAGGTCTGTTGCAGGCTCCTGGATCAGCTGCACTGTCAGCTCCACGGAGACAGGAGAGGGCTGATCTATGAGTGTGGAGAGGTCTGTGAAGCTGTGATTGCTAATAGCTGAGCAAGGGGGATGTAAGTGTTCCTATACCCCCTGCTTAGCATACAAATTTCCCCACATCTCCAGCAACAACAAACAAATCCTGTCAGAAAACAGACACAGGGCACCCTGTGAAGTGAGTTACTATAATAAAGATGTGTCACTAATACAGCAAGAGCAGGGAGAGATAGGAAGCGTTACATGCCTCCCTCATCTGTTTTTATTTAGTATAGTCAGAGCTCCACAGACACATCATGATTATAGTAGCACACGGGTCATTGCTGTCCATTTTCTGACTACAGATCACCCTCTGCTCTCCTAAATCTGTGTAAGAGCAGGAGGAAGCAGGCACACACAGGGTTAATCCAGGCAGCACAGCTACACAGACACAGAAGCCCTCCCCCTCCCCCTCCCTCCACTACAGAAGCATACTGTGCTGGAGGGGTTCTGTGCTCCTACCTGTATTCAGAAGGTGATGAGTCATCAGACCTGACAGCCAGTGAGCTAAGATCAACAGGTCTGCTGCTATAGAGATTTGAGAAGCTGATGCACTACTACTAACAGGGATAACTCAAACATCAGTAGGACATTTGTAATGAACATATATTGCAAAGCTGCTTGTTTTTTAAAGATCTTTTAATTAAAACCCAATCATTGTAGCGAGACAACCCCTTTAAGCAATGAGATTGTGTCCTGATGTAGTCTGTGATAAAACATGTCTAATCAAGTAAATAAAAAAAAAATCAACATTCTTTGTTTTGTCCACTAGCCAATAGATGACATTCATTTGTTTTCTAGTAAGGGGCTGTAAATCCACACTTAAGAAATTTGAGCCTGGAAAGAGATAAAGGGGTTTTCTCACCATGCAGTTTCACAGAGCCACAGTCAGCTTTGGACTCAAATTTCCTGGTCAGGCTGTGAGTAGGTCTATAACATTGATTGACACATTAGCTCTGATGTTTCTAGCTATTTTTGTTACAGTGGCATGAGTACAGGAGATTTATAACATAATATAGTACACAATGATACAGCGCTCTGAAGGGTAAAAGCTTGTTATCTACTTAGGTAAACAGTCCATAGAGATATGATTCTGCAGGGAGTGACTCACCATGGTCAATCTGACTGACTCTGATGGCAACGTAAACAAATCAGACAAGAGATAGGTGGGAGAGGTGGTCAGTAACCAGATAAACTTGTGTACTCTAAGAGGAGATAAAATCTTCTTTATCTCCTGACCATAGCAAAGTTAAAACAACAATGCATTAAGTAATAGTCTTTTTTTTTGCCTTTCCCTACATGTTGAAAGCAAATCATTGAAGTGAGAAAACCCTTTTAAACCTCCTACATGTAAAAAAGACAAATATGTAAAACCTCTTCTCGCCATATACGGTATGTTAGTTAATTTCCTTTGGTTCTTACTGATTGCAATGGAATCTGCTGACAATCTAATGTGTATCGGAGACAATATTTGACAAACAGAGGTCAAACAGATTGGAATTTAACCTGTCTACCTTTCCGATACTTTGTTTGTCTTGGAGACGAGTCCATGACATCTCCTAAAACTTTATTGAAATAAGGCTCCTTTTACAGAGATGGAATGCCCATTAGGTGTGAAAATGTAGACAATTCAAAAATACTTGCTTTTTCAAAAGAGTATGCTTTTTTAAATTAAGCCACATTTCACCTTTGCAATTATAGTTAATTTCAAAACCACCTGCACTCAGGCTCGGACTGGGCCGGCGGGGGAACGGGGAATCCCCCAGTGGGCCCCCCCGAGCCGCTGTGGGCCCCGGAGGCCCGTTTCCGTCGCTCCCCGGGGCCCGGCCCGCGCATCCCGGGCCCTTGGACGGGCCCCGGGGCCTGCGTTTCCCCAGCGCCCCCGAGACCGGCCCCCGGGAGTGGGGACTAATGTCCCCCCCTCCCGGGGTCGCTGGTTGTCGCGGGAGCGGGGCCACTAGGTTTTTCGTCCGTGCTCTTTTCCCGGCAGGTGGAGAAAGCTCGGCCCTTAGCCTGCCGGGCGCCCGGGCCCCCCCCTGGAGTAGGGGGGGCTTGGTGACCCTTTTACCCTTCCCCCTTTCCGCCTTTCAGGGGGGCCCTGTATGGAGCCGGGGGAAACTCGGGGCGGGGAGCAGGAGCCCCAGCCGGGAAATTGGGGTGTTTGTTGTTTTATTTTTTTTTAAAAATACCCACAGGGGGCCCTTGACTACTAGGGGGGGGCCCTGGCCCAAAAAAAGGGGGCCCCCGGCTACAAAAAGGGGGGGCCCGGCTAAAAAAGGGGGGCCCCGACTACTAGGGGGGGCCCCCACTATTGGGGGGGGCCCCGGGCTATAGAGGGGGGGTGGCTACAAAAGGGGGGCCTGGCTACAAAAAGGGGGGCCCTGGCTACTGGGGGGGGGGGTTTCCCGGCTACAAGGGGGGCCCTAATAAATTGGGGGGGCCCTTTATCTAGGGGGGGCCTGGCTAAAAAAGGGGGGGTCCCGGGCCCATAGGGGGGGGTGGGACAAAAAAGGGGGGCCCCGGGCTACAAAAAGGGTTTGGCTCCCAAAAAGGGGGGCCTTTGGGTTTCTAGGGGGGCCCCGGTACCCAAAAAGGGGGGCCCCCGGCTACCCAAAAAGGGGGGCCCCTTTACTATAGGGGGGGCCCGGCTACAAGGGGGGCCTGGGCTACTTAGGGGGGGCCCTGACTTCTAGGGGGGGGGGGCCCGGCTACAGAGGGGGCCCCGGTTTCCCATAGGGGGGCCCCGACTACAAGGGGGGGTCCTTGTACCTACATGGGGGGGCCCTGGCCAAAACTTTAAGGGGGGCCCTGACTACAAAGGGGGCCCCCGACTAACCCCACAGGGTGGCCCTAACTACTTAAAAAGGGGGCCCTGGGGTACCTAAAACTAAGGGGGGTTTGGGCACCTTTCACAGTTGCTAAAAGGGGGGGGCCCCCACTTCCTGCACACTCCTAAAAGGAGGCCCCTAACTCCCTGTTGACTACCTAAAGGGGGACCCCTTTTAAAAAAAAATGTATAGTCCTAAAGGGGAACCCCTTTAAATTCCCGTATATAAATTTTTGGGGGGGGCCCTAACTGCTTGCAGCCCTATATAAAGGGGGGGGCCCTAAATACCTACAGCTTACCTTACTGGGGGAACCACCTACCTAAAAGCCTTTAATAATTGGGGGCTCACCAAAATACCTTACAGCCCACCTAACTGGGGTTTCCCCCTTAACCCAACTGTAGCCTATCAACTTGCATAAAATGGGGGGTGCTGGAATTCTACCCGGGGGCTATTTTCCTACATACCCCTGGTAGGGAAACCCACCAAAACCCCCAAAAGAGGCTGGCCTACCAACTTAAACCAGCGGGGGCTTTTCCCACCTAAATTTGGGCCCATTAGTTTCCCCTGGGGCCTTCCCCAAACCCCCCAACCCCCCAGGATACTAGCTTGTACCGCTCTCCCACCCTGGGGTAGTTTTTTAAAGGTGGGAATAGGTAAAGAGAGGGTGGAAAATTGAGGATTCTAAAATTTTGTGTGTAATTTTGGGGATGATGGGTGGCCGGTAACAAGTCTTAAAGGCGGTGTGGAAAAAGATGCAGAAGGAAAAAGGGAAAAAAAAACGACCCCAAGGGGAAGAGAACGACTTCCCCCAGTCAAGGGGGTTTTCCCCGGGGTTTTTCCCCAAATTTTAAAGGGGGTTTTTTTTTTTTATTTTTTAATGTGATGTGACGGGAGCTGGGTGTCTGACCCCTTAAAGTGTTCTTATGGGTTTTGTTGTAGGTTTTATTCTGAGCTGGTGTTGCCTCTATGTGGGCCCCTATATGGTGGGGTTGTAGGTTATACCTGAGCTTTTGGGGTCTGACCCTCTTGTGGCCTCTATATGGGGGTGTTGGGAAAGGGGGTACCCTTTAGCTGGTGTCTGGGCCTCTAATGTGTTCTCTATATGGTGGTGTTGTAGGTTATACCTGAGTGGTTTTCTGACCTCTATGTTTGGGCTCTATTTTGGAGCTGTTGTAAAGGGGTTTTTCCGAGTGGGGGTCTGATCTTTTTGTGGTCTCTATATGGCGGTGTTGTTGGTTATACCCCCGAGTTGGGGTCTGGCCCCTATGTGGTCTCTTTTGGGGGTGGGTAGGTTATTTCCTGGGCTGGGGGTCTGACCTCTTTGTGGTCTCTATTTTGGGGTTTTTTGTTTGGGTTTTACCTTTAAACTGGGGTCTGACCTTATGTGGTCTCTATTTTTGGGGGTTTTTTGTAGGTTATACCTGAGTGGGGTCTGACCAAATATGGCCTCTTATTGGGGGTGTTGTAGGTTTAAAACCCGAGTGGTGTCTGACCCCTTTGTGGGCTCTATATGGTGGTGGGTTTTAGGTTAAAACCTGAGCTGGGGTCTGTCCTCTATTGGTCCCCTATTTGGTGGTGTTGTAGGTTATTTTTGAGCTGGTTTTCCCGACCTCAAAGTGGTCTCTATATGGGGGTGTTGTAGGTTATACCTGGGGCTGGGGGGTTTTGACCCTATGTGGTTCTATAGGCGGTTTGTTAAAGGTTTTTACCCGAGCGGGGGTTTTGAAAAGTATGTTTGGGGTTTTATTGTTGTGGTTATTTTGGCATTTAGTATAGGGAAAGGGGAAGTTTTCCCCGATTGTTTAAAAGTGGGGGGGAAAAAACCCCGGGCCCCGTGATAGGAGGTACACTTTCTTTCTTGCTTGTGGTTTTTTTTTAGAAGGGGTGAGGGGGCTTGGGCCAAGGGGGGGCATGGGGGGGGATATTTTATGTGGGTTTGGGGGGGGTTTTTGGGATGGGGGTGGAGGGGGTATTGTTGGGGGTGGAGGGGGATTTTTTTATGTGGGCGGGGGGGTTAAATTTTAGTGGGGGAGGGGGATATTGTATGTGGGCGGAGGAGGATATTGTATGTGGGGGGAAGGAGGATATTGTAAAGTGGGTGGGGGGGGATATTGTTTGGGGGTGGGGGGGATAGGGTATGCGGGTGGAGGGGGGTAGTGGTTTTTTTTTGGGTGGGGGGGAGATATTGTATGTGGGTGGAGGGGGATAGGGGTATGTGGGTGGAGGGGGGTTATTGTTTTGTGGGGGGGGGGGATATTTTTATGTGGGTGGAGGGGGGGTATTGTTTGTGGGTGGGGGGGGGATATTGTATCCGGGGGGGAGGGGGATATTGTATGTGCGTGGAGGGGATATTTGTTGTTGGGGGGGAGGGGGGATATTGTATGGGGTGGAGGGGGTAATTGTTTTGCGGGTGGAGGGGATATTTTATGTGGGTGGAGGGGGGGTTTGTATGGTTTGGGGGGAGGGGGGGTTATTGTATGTGGGTTTGGGGGGGGGATATTGTTTTTGGGTGGAGGGGGATATTGTATGGGGGTGGAGGGGGTATTTTATGTGGGTGGAGGGGGATATTGTATGTGGGTGGAGGGGATATTTGTATGTGGGTGGGGGAGATTTTTGTATGTTTGGGTTTGGGGGGGAAAATTGTTTTTGTGGGGGGAAGGAGATTTGTCTGTGGGTGGAGGGGTTTTTTGTTTTTGGGTGGAGGGGGGATATTTTTTGGGGGGTGGAGGGGGTTTTGTATGTGTGGGGAAGGAAAAAATTGTTTTGTGGGTGGAGGGGGGGTATGGATGGACTAAATTAAACCGTGTTTTATGATTGTTTGCGTTTCAAATGTGTGACTCTTTTGTTTTTTGTATACCAATTTCAGTTTGTTTTTTCACACTGTATTATGTTGGGTAAAATGGGCGCCAAATTTTGGGCCCAGAGGCCGGGGAATATTTTTTAGGGACAGTAGGGTGGGCCCCCCAAGTCAAATTTCCCCCGTGGGCCCCAGACCCCCGGGCCCACCCAATTTTCCTGCCCCTGAAAAAAAAAAAAACACAGTAATGCAACAGGTGGACACAGCCTTATGGTAAATCAGTCAATGCTCTTCAAAAGGAATTGTTGGGGTAATTTACAGTTGTTCAGGGGCTGTTCGCTTTTATTATCGTCGGTAGCACTTCCTCACTTTACATGGGGAGATGTGTAAATGTCTAGCAATGCATAAAATATGTGATCAGCTGACAATTGAGAAAAAAATCACAAAAAAAAAACCAAAAAAAAAAATAATCCTAGGAGATTTGGAATCATAAAGTCATGAATTGCACTACAAAACTCTAAACCTTAAAATTACTTTTTATTATAAAATTCAAACCAAACTATGTCCTTTCTGATAGTTTCCTTAGCCATAGTGTGCCACTTTATTTGTTTGAATGTATATATGTATTGCACCCACACAGTGCGCATTTGTTTTTTCAAACAAAGTTCTTTTGTGCAAAGCCAAGTGTTGTTTTTTGATTTATGTGGGGAGGAGGGTTCCCCTCCTTTTTTTTGCACCCCCCACCCATTCCCTTTTTTTTTAAATCAGTGCGTGTTTTTTGAAGAGGTATCTTCGCTCCCTAAAGTAGCGGGTTGAACAGGCCCCAATAGAGGTAACAATGGTAGGCCCCACCTGCACTGAGGCCCCGGTGAAGTTCGGAGGGGTGGGTTAAGCTTTTTGGGCCCAAATGGAATAAGACCCTCAGATTTTTTCTTGTATTCTAGTTAGCGTAATCCCTTTTTCCCAAATTCCTATGACCTTTCTGATATTTTTCCTTTGCCCATGTGTGCCATGCTATTTGAATTGATGTATATATGTTTTGCAGCCACACCAGTGGCTTTGTTTTTTACAAAGTTTTTTGTGCAAGCCAGTGTTGTTTTTTTTTTCCTTTATTTTTCCAGAAAAACTTATTATCGGGGAAGTCATGGATAACTTTGTTTTTCGGCCACCACTGAAAGCACACAGTGATGGTCTATAACCATGGAGGAAAGAGAGCAAGCTGTACTTGCTGAAAAGGCCTGTATTAGGTGAAGCACACATATATTTTTTTGAAAATTCCAGCAGCACTTGCTGTGATCAGAATACCCCTTTAACTTTGGATTTTACCATTATCCATTAAAGGTTAAAATTTACAATAAAAAGCAAAACATTTCATCAAAGAAGAAGTGTATGCAGCATGTGGAAAGCATTCTCAAATCCCCATTCACATAAATTGTGCTGCAATTTGCTACAGATTTGAGGTGAAGAATCTACAGCAGAAATCCAAAGCAGATCCACCAAATGTGAAA
Source organism: Phyllomedusa bahiana (assembly GCA_025379985.1). Lineage (NCBI taxonomy): Eukaryota > Metazoa > Chordata > Amphibia > Anura > Hylidae > Phyllomedusa > Phyllomedusa bahiana. Next base: position 10,522 of record JAODAL010031487.1, read on the forward strand.
AATCTCTAAGGCATCTTTTTGGGCTGAGAAGCAGTAGAGCGCCTGGCCCAAAAATTTTATTTTGTTTTTCTCCCGAATCTTTTCATCCCGCCACACGGTGTTTTCAATGAGCAGACCATGTCAGACAAAGAGATACCCTTAAATTTCAGAAATCAGCATGTCCCACAGTTATGATGACAGCTACACATTAAACTGAACAGGAACTTTGGAGATAGGGGTCATTAAGGGGTGTTTTAAAATCCCCCTTTCAAAAGATAGCAGGAAAGCCCGTAAGCCAAACCCTTTCTCTGCGGTCCCAAAGCAGGGGGAAAAAAGGGAGGGGGGACTTATATGAGACAAAGCCCCAATGAACAGTGCAGGATGGGGTTTTTTGATACAACTTGTTTAAACGGTCAATGGAAAAAAAACCCCCTTTCAAACACTTAAAATATGGTGACAGAAACGGATCGTTTTTGGGGAAACAAAAAGGTGTGGTGCCAAATAGTCTTCCAGAGCTGAATGTGATTCACAAGATAAAACAGGTTAGGGATTAAAGGGGTTGTAACATTACATTAAATGGTCTTCAGAATAAGGAGACACTGAAAACAAGCAACTTTGCAATTGGATGTCATTTGCAAAGCTGTATTGTTTTCACTGTTTCCCTTATCTTTGTTTTCCCGTAAACACTGTGCCCCAGTTTCCCGGGGCGGATTTCCTCCTCCTTTTATTTTTATTGGCGACGGCTCTTTTAATTTACATTTTTGTCTGGCCCCCGGTTTGTATTCACCCGAAAAAAAAACTTTTTCAATTCCTGCCACTCTCATCAAAAATTTAAAAGGTCGCAAAATTTCATTGCCCCCCCAGGAAAAAAGCAGAAGCAACCCGTAACCCCCGCCCCATGGTTTTTACCCCCCCAAGAAAACAAACAGAATGTGCCCCCCCGTCCCTTTAAAGCTGCTACCCCCCTTTTTAAAAATAGAAGGGGATACAGACCCGTGCTGCTCCCGGATGAGTTAAAAGAAGGGCCCGGATTTAAATTTGACAAACCCCCAGCTTTGAGAGGAGAAGAGATCAGTGCTCTGAGTTATAGAAGACTGTCTAGACTGAATGCAGGGGTGTTTCTATGTAAACAAACAGCTCTTAAAAATAAGACTGCATAGGAGAGGAAGCCCACAGTGACATGTGGACTCGACAGAGGGGGGGAACAGCAGGGATGTGCTATCCCCTCCCACTGATCTCAAACAAAACAACTGATTTTGGGAGTAAGCACGAACAGTGAAGGGGGGATGATGTCATCCCCCTTCAGTTAAGAAACACCCAGCTGGGGGGGGGAAGAAACACCCCTGGTTTTTGAGGAGCTGAAAAAAATGAAGCTACAAGAAAACAGCCAAACTGATGAAGCTATGCATCCCCTTTAACTCTGATCAAATCCATCTTAAGGACATTAAGGGCTCCCAGGCAGAGCAGTATACTGGGCCATGCCCAAGGACATGATTTCACACTAGGCCAAACCTCTAACCATGCCCACATTTCATGCTACATCTGGCTCCATTTCTAACCACCCTCAAGCACACCTATTCATGTCCAGTTTCCGCCAGAAAATCTTCTTTTATACTATAGGCAGCAAAAATTAACAAAAGACTCATCTGTTTTTTTGGCATTTGCCGAGTGCTGCTGGTTCATTTCTATGTGTTTGAAAAACAATTGTGTTACTAGGATCTACAAAGGTACATTTATATAAAATAATATATTTCATAGAAATACATACATTATCTCACAAAAGTGAGCACACCCCACTCCTTTTTGTAAATATTGTATGATATCTTTTCATGGGACAGCACTGACGATATGATACTTTGATACGATGTAGTCAGTGCACAGCTTGTATAACAGTGTAAATTTGGTGTGCCCTCAAAATAACTTAACACACAGCTATCAATGTCTAAACCACTGGCAAAAAAGTGAGTATGCCCCTAAGTGAAATTGGACCAATTATGCCCAATTTGCCATTTTCCCTCCATGATGTCATGTTACTCATTAGTGTTACAAGGTCTCAGTAGTGAATGGGGAGCAGGTGTGTTAAATTTTGTGTTATTGCTCTCATACTCTTCCATACTGGTCACTGGTTGTTCAACATGGCACCTCATGGCAAAGAACTGTCTGAGGATCCGAAATTTTTTTTTTTGCTCTACATAAAGATGGCTTAGGTTGTAATAAGATTGCCAACACCATGAAACTAAACTGCAGCATGGTGTCCAAGACCATAGAGCGGTTTAACAAGACAGGTTCCATTCAGAACAGGCTTCACCATGTTCGACCAAAGAAGTTGAATGCTCATGCTCAGTATCATATCCAGAGATGTCGTTGACAAAATAGAGGTATGAGTGCTGCCAGCATTGTTCCAGAGGTTATAGGGGTTGGGGATCAGCCTGTCAGTTCTCAGACCATATGGTGCACACTACATCAAATTGGTCTGTATTACTGTCATCCCAGAAAGAAGCCATGTCTCGTGGTCTCATATGATCAAGTGTGTGTCGCAGCAACTAGGTGAGGAGTACAAAGACAAGTGTGTCTTCCCTACAGTCAAGGATGCTGATTGCAGTGTCATGGTTTGGGGCTACACGAGTGCTGCCAATTGTGGGGAGCTACAGTTCATTAAGGAAACCATGAATGCCAACATGTACTGTGACATACTGAAGCACAACATGATCCCCTCTCTTCAGAAACTGGACCACAGGGCAGTATTCCAACATGATTACCCCAAACACACCTCCAAGACAAATACTGCCTTACTAAAGAAATTAGGGTAAAGGTGCTGGACTGGCCAAGCATGTCTCTAGACTTAAATCCCCTTAAACATCTGTGGGACATCCTCAAATAGAAAGTGGAGGTGCAAAAGGTCTCTAACATCCACCAGGTTCATAATGTCGTCATGGAGGAATGGAAGAGGATTTCAGTGGCAACTTGTGCAGCACTAGTGAACTCCATGCCCAAGAGAATTAAGGCAGTGCTGGAAAATAATGGTGGGCATACAAAATATTTACAATTTGCGCACAATGTGTTCATTTTCACATAGAGGTGTATTCACTTTTGTTGCCAATGACTTAGACATTGATGGCTGTGTATTGAGTTAATTTGAAGGCACACCAAATTTACACTGTTAAGCCTTGTTCATTCGGCTGATTTGGGGACGGATTTCAGCCGTATTGCGTGGCGTATTGCACTCCAAAATGGCTGAAATCCGTCACAGTCATTACGGTAATCCACATTTCTCACAGAGAACTTTGGATTCCATCTCCCCTCAAGCGGGGAGAAAGGGACATGCCCATTATCCCGGCGGGATACGCGCTGTGGATGATGGAAGTCTATGGGGCTGGCGAGTTGCCGGCCCTCCCACCCCGCCCCTGCCCGGCCCCCGTCAACACGGCGTAATTGCGGGGTGAAATCCGTCCTGCAATTACGCCGGCAATAAGCCGTGTGAACTGGGTCTTAAACAAGCTGTATACTGAATACATTACATAGTATCAAAGTGTCATGTCTTCGGTGTTGTCCCATGAAAATAAATAATATAATATTGACAAAAATGGGAGGGGTGTACTCACTTACTGTACAAATAGCTATAAGACAATTTTCTATAGATGATACGTCTAAATGGTGGTTATACAGTTACCAAACAACACCACTGTACATGTAACAATTATCACTATGCCTCTGAATCAGAGGTGTAACTAGAATTCATAGAGCTCTATAGCAAAATGAGATGTGGCCCCACCACCTAATGACAATAACAGCAGTATAGTAAGCAATAATTAAAGGTGTAAATATTACTTCCAGATATCAAGGAAACCAAATAATAATGCAACATATCAGAAAGCCATCAACTATTTGTTTCCTATTAAAAATAACAATGTTCTTATACATAAGTGGGCCCCCTCAAACTTTGGACCCCATAGCAGTTGCTCTGGCAGCTCTGGATAAAGTTACGCCCATTCTCTGACCACCTCTGGGGCCCTTATGCTTTTGGGGCCTTTGGACAGCTGTTTAGTGTACCCAATGGAAAAGACAGCCCTGCCTCTAATCCATAATTATTATTATTATTTTTTTTTAAAGTACTACAAGGATAACTGTGCTTCTCTAGACTGCCATCAGGGCAATAATGGTGGTAATGCTATCAAAGGGCCCAGATTGAATTAAATAAAAGGGGCCCAATGTTGCCGCAAATGCTTCTCACTTTTTTATTTAGAGTATGTTCACACGGAGTAATTTCGCCGTGCATTTCACCGCGTATTTGCGGCAAAATTACGGTAATTCATAGTTCTCATAGAGAACTATGGATTACGCCTCCTATCCCCTCTCGTACAATATGATCGTATTGTACGCCAGGGGAGATAAGTGAGATGTCAATTACTTGCGGCGAATACATGCCGCGAATAATGAATGTCAATGGGGCCGGCGGGCTGCCCAGCCACCCCCCTCCCCCTGTGGGACTATGCGCGTATCAGCATGAGCTCCCGAAAGACACGATGTATTGCGGCATGTACTGTACGCGCTGCAGTTCATCATGTGAACATAGCCTTACACACTCAGTGCAGGTCATTACTAATTTCAAGTAGCATCATATGGTGCAAGGTAGGAACTGGTAATGGGTGGGAGAGGCCAAGATGCTTTGTCTGTGTTCGACCCAGAAGTTTCTCATGCCAGTCCTGGTACTACTTTCTCATCATTTGAAAGAAAGTCTTTTTTGCCTGTGTAATAAAGTTTAGGAAGCATCTCCAACCTGTTAATCTTGTGCAAAACAAACAGCACTCATACATTATTCACGCCCAAGAGTCCCATTTATCACTCCGGATGACCTGACCAGACTGACAGCAGCAAACCGGGATCATCATCCTGACAACAAGAATAAACTGTTACATAAAGATTAGTTGAGCTTATTAATGTAGCCGCCGTACTGTGCCAGATTCCCTGGTAAGCAGCATTTAATTCAGACAGCAGGTAAGTTCCAACTTTAGGAGACAGTGACTGAATGTTCACACTATGAACAATATTACGTGCCCCACAGGTCAAGAACAATCATCATGAATTCTACTTAAGAAATATGTACTGACAAAAATATCGATTCTGTCACTGTTTGCTCTATGAATTTTGTGATGAATTTTATCCTCGTTGCTTTCACTTCCTCTGTTACAACTTGTGGATCCTGCCAAGGATTACTGAGACGCCAAGATTTATCTTCCACTGGCCAGGCTCTCCAGGAGAAAGAACTATTATAATTCCCAAGGTCTACTTTTAAACTGACCCTGTTTAATGCACTTATTATTAACTGGTAAGTAACTCTCATAAAAGAACCAAATACCCTGCAAATACTACGTAAGGAAGTTCATACACAAAGTTTAGTTAAACAAATAAATAAAATTTTATTTTTTTTTTTTTAAAGGCGCGCCCCCCCAATTTTTGGATGAGGTCTCTCTTTCCTGCTTAATCCAAAAACTCCTTAAGGACCCATGCATATAGCAAAGTTAGGTCTATGGACCATGTACAGTGCCTAACATGTCCTGATAGGTTGTCACAGGTATCTGAAGCCATGCTAACTGCATCCCACAGCTGCTGGAGGGAGCATTAGGAGGACCCATAGAGTTAACATGATGATCATTTGGGTTCAAGTCTGTTGGGTTAGGGGGTCAGTCGTGTTCATGCTCTTCCAACCAATGTAGGACATTTTCTACCAGTACACACTCATTGATTTTCTGGAAATCCCCCCCCGGGGGAAAACAGCATGTAGGGGAAAAAATCTGCAAGGATGGACTCAAACCCAAGTCAGTTCAGACTGCCTTCCACATGTATGAATGGCCCAGAGACTGCCAGAAAAATATTCTCCAAACCAAAATGCTGCCACCACCACTTTTGTTCTTCACAATGGGTTGCATTTTGTTCTCAAAGTTTTATTTATCACAAATCAGCTTCTCCCTCTATCATATAACACATATATCACAAACCTCACTTTTCCCTCAACAAAAACCCAAAATCACAGAGCCAGCTCCCCCTCTATCATAAACCCTTAATCACAGAGCTCAGCTTCTCCCTTTATCATATAACCCATATCACAGAGCTCAGCTCCGCACAAAAACCCATTATCACAGAGCCAGCTCCTCTCCCTCTATCATAAAATAAATCACAGAGCTACTCCTCCCTCTATCATAAAATCTATAAAACACAGACCATTTTTCTCCCATAATCCCCTAAATCACAAGCTCGCTCCTCTCCTCATCTAAACCCTAATATCCAGACTCAGCTTTTCCCTATCAAATAACGCTATAATCACAGAGCTCAGCTTCTTTCCCTCATATATAACCCACAACACAGGCCAGCTCCTCTCCCCTACAATAACCCATAATCACAGAGCCACTTCTCTCCCATCAATAACGCTATAAACAAGAGCCACTTTTTTTCCCTCTATCAAAACCCTACTTCACAAGCTCAGCTCCCCTCCCCATCATATAACCCTAAATATCACAACCACACCTCCTCTATAATAACCCTATATACACAGAGCTCAGCCTTTCCCCCCTACATATAACCCCCCCCTATATCACAGACCAGCTCCTCTCCCTCTATCAATAACCCATAACACAGAGCTCACTTTTCTCCATCAATAACCCTAATTTCACAGAGATCAGCTTCTCCCTCTATAAAAACCCATATACACAGAGCTGAGCTTCCCCTCTATCATATAACGCTAATACAAGAGCTCAGCTTTTTCCCTCTATCAAAAACCCCTTTAAATTCACAGAGCTCACCCCTTCTCCCTCTATCATTAACCCTAAAAACACAGAGCTCACTCCCTTCCCTCTATCATATAACCCTAAAAATACGAGCTCACTCCCCCCTTATCATATACCCTATTACAAAGAGCTCAGCTCCCCCCCTCTATCCACCTCCCTTTCAATAGAGCAGCAAAAACCACTACAGCCCCCTTTATTGCAGGAGTGTTTAACATATTCAGCTACAGCCTCCATACAAGTTGCTAAAAGTGGAGAGGTGGTACACAGGAAAGCATGGGTAAGAGCAGGGGCCATGGAAAATTAAAGATGCTCTATCTTACTGTAAGAATGTAGTCAGGAGCCTTTTCTGAAATTTAGTTCAGAATTTAATAACAGAGTTAGGTGAACCTGTGAGAATCAGTAGAAGGTCCTCCAAAAACACAATACTAAGTCAACTGGTTATTAAATTGGTCCTTTTTGTATATCTGAGACAGAGAAATTAGCTAAGAGCAGAGACTGATATGAATGGTGACTCCTTTAAGCGCAAAAAATTTGTTAGCACAGGGTTTAAAAGCAATGGGAAGGAGTGTTTCATGCAAAATATGCAGTACAATAACTTCCACTAAATTGTTGCTTAAATTGAGTTAATGTTTGCTTTTCCCACGGGGTTTTGATTTTGCCATCTCATGCAGTCAGGGAAACCAAACCCACGCCAATTGACTGAAAACAACCCCCTCATTTCATAAAGGGTTCAAAAAAGCACTGTCAACATTAAAATATAAATGCACTCACCATCACATTAATCTAAGGCTTCTTGTTTTGGCTACTCATGATATTTCAAATAGCTCCTTTAATGCCATAAGGAGAAGCTCCAGAACTGATGAAAAGGGATGAGTCTCCGGGGGCCGGGAAAAAAGGGTTACTGCAATTTTAAAAAGCGGGAATGTTTTCCCGGGCAGCTAAAGGGAGCCCTAGAAAAATTTCCGCAAGTTTTTTTTAAACAAAAAAAAAAGAAACCTGGGAAAAAACCGCATTTCGTCTAAAGCAGAAGCACAAACACCCCAAACCCTCTACTTGCGAGCTGGAGAACACAACCAGAATCTGATAGGGTTTTGGGGGAGCCCTCATCTTGGGCCTAAAGATGAGGTCTTGCCCTTTGTAAAAGGGAAATTTCCCTGGAAATTTTGGAGCCCACAAAAAAAATGCTGACATGAGGATAAATGCAAAATTTTCGGGAATTTTTGCATCACCCAAATTCCAGCATTATCCTTCTACAAAGCATTTCACCAGAAAGGTTTTTTAATTGCCCATGTGGATTTGAAAGTTTTGGCTTCAATTGAGATCAAGTACTTGTCATTCATGATTTTAAAGTAATTTTTTTTTGGGAGACATAAAAAAAAACTCCATCACAACATTTTTATAACATATGAAATCTTGAAAATTATCAGTTGCACAGATATAATTTTCTGAATGATCAGGTTTTCTCTGCATGAAACTAATTTTTTTGAAACGGGTGAAAATTTACGTAAAAATTTTAAAATTTTACCACCCCTTTTATGCAATTATTTTGGCTTAATCAGTTTTTAGATTTTATTTAAAAATTTTTGTAAAAAAAAATTAAACAAAATTTTTACAAATTTTTTAAAAATTTTAAATTCATTTTTGCATATTTCTATTCTTCATGATTTTTAAAATCTCAGCTTGAAGTTAGTTAAAAGAGTTGCACCAGCAATGACAGTGCTCTGCTATCATTGTGGGTCCCCCTAGGATTTTGAATGGACAGCATCAAAATTTCCTGTCACAGCTCCACTCAAAGCCTTCAAGGGCAGGGGACCTGAACCCCCCTTTTGGGGATCAGTGGGAAATCCTTAATGGGTTTTTGGCCCATAGCGATCAGACAGCTATACTATGGATAAATGGGGAAAAAGAACCCAAATTTAAACAAATTTCCCAATCGGCAAAACAGCCCAATCTGTTAGGATACATTCAGAGAACAGATTTTTCATTTGGAAAAACCTTTTAGAAATCTATTAAAGAAATCTAAGGCACACTGTTGGATTTCCCGCCGCGATTTGGGTGAAAGGTTTAAACTCATTTTTAAAGGCGCTGATGTCATTTCCCGGTAACCCGATATGGGTTTTTCCCGGGAATTTGCCCTCAAAAAAAAGTGACAAGACACCTCTTTTTATTTCACAATTAATGTTTAAAAACAATTTTTTAAAAAAAAAGCACTGCTTAAAAATGATGTGGGTTTTAGTCCCAAAAGGCATTGGGAAATTAAAATTTTCACAGTCCAATACATTTTATGTATCTTTGGCTGTTTGTGCATCTTATGGCTGATGCAGGTTTCTGGTACAAATTTTGGCAATTTTGGCTTGAAATAACAATTTCGTTCACAGCCCCTCCCACCCCCCCCCCACCCCCATTTTAAATTGCGACACTTGCAAAACCTTAAGCTCTACTTTTTTGTAAAAAAACAAAAAATATATAATACACACACACAACAAATATTAAAATTTTATGCAATATAAAGAGTATTCCCATCTCAAGGGGATGTTATATCTCTAGTATATGCCATAGCCTTATAAAAAGAAAGGGGACCACCTCGGGGTATCCGTTCTGTACAAAATGAACGGGGCCCCTTTTACAATTGTCAAAAAACTAAGCACACCTCGGGTTTGAACCTCCACACAGCTGGGTGGTCAGAGGCACCACTGTGCAGGGAAAGACAGTAAAAGAACCACAGTCATTAGAGCAGCCCCTTTTATTGTACCAATCACTGAGATCCCAGAGATAGGACCCCAGCTGTTCAGTATCTGATGGCATATCCCAGTGATGTAGACATTACTTTAAAAAAAATGAATATTCTTACACAATGTCCCATTGTAAGGCTAAAAAAGAAAGTACAGCTTATTATCCTTTGGTGTTGGTCCAGAAGAAGGCAAAATTGTCTTTTCATGGAAAAAAATTTATTTTTTAACTGTATTTTTTTTAAAAACCCAAACCCCGCACGTCAATATCTTGTATTCATGTTAACTGATTTTATGATTAAGATCATTTAGATGCAAATAACGCGATTTTTTTGTAGAAACCGCTAAAGGGGTTTTGGGGCTGGACATCTCCTTTGGGGGCATTCCTGGAAATAGTAGTTACACAGCAGAGCTTCAGCTGCCGGTCGACAGAATGGGCTCACAAAATTTTCAAACCGTCCCAAACATTGAGCAAGCATCTCCTGGCTTTCTTCTGGTTCAGTATTAGATGAATTGAAGAAAACCAAAGAGTCCTTTGCAAGGACCGTGCTACATATGTCCCCTCTGTAGGTGCTGCAGTAGCCTACATCACCCCTATAGAGCCTGAGAACAGAGTGGACAAAATTGCAACCTTGGGAAATAACAAAAACATGAAACACAAATCCTGGCCAACCCCCATAAAAGTTTTTTACTCCTTATGCTCCCCCCTTTCCCATTCCAACTTCCACAATGTCTAAATCCATTTTCCCGTCTTTTTGGGTTTTGTGAAAATTAACCATTCCTAAAACATTATTACACATATAAAGAAAATAGGAAACAACAAAAAAGGAGAAATTTAAAACTTGTAGATACAGTGGGGAAAAAAGTATTTAATCAATCACCAATTGTGCAAGTTCTCCCACTTAAAAAGATGAGAGAGGCTTGTAATTGACATCATAGGTCGACCTCAACTATGAGAGACAAAATGAGAAAACAAATCACATTGTCTGATTTGGAAAGAATTTATTTGCATATTAGGGTGGAAAAAAAGTATTTGGTCAGTAACAAAAGTTAATCTCAATACTTTGTTATATATCCTTTGTGGGCAATGACAGACGTCAAACGTTTTCTGTAAGTCTTCACAAGTTTGCAACATGCTGTTGCTGGTATGTTGGCCCATTCCTCCATGCAGATCTCCTCTAGAGCAGTGATGTTTTGGGGCTGTCGCTGGGCAACATGGACTTTTAACTCCCTCCAAAGGTTTTCTATGGGGTTGAGATCTGGAGAATGGCTAGGCCACTCCAGGACCTTGAAAAGCTTCTTATGAAGCTACTTCTTCATTGACCTGGTGGTGTGCTTGGAATCATTGTCATGCTGAAAAACCCAGCCACGTTTCAACTTCAATGCCCTTGCTGATGGAAGGACGTTTGCACTCAAAATCTCATGGTACATGGCCCCATTCAATCTTACTTGTACACGGATCAGTCATTCTGATCCCTTTGCAGAGAAACAGCCCCAAAACATGATGTTGCCAACCCCATGCTTCACAGTAGGTATGGTGTTCTTTGGATGCAACTTAGCATTCTCTCTCCTCCAAACACAACGAGTTGTGTTTCTACCAAAGAGTCCTACTTTGATTTCATCTGACCATATGAAATTCTCCCAATACTCTTCTGGATCATCCAAATGCTCTCTAGCAAACTTCAGATGGGTCCGAACATGTACTGGCTTAAGAAGGTGGACACGTCTGGCTCTGCAGGATCCGAGTCCCTGGTGGCGTAGTGTGTTACTGATGGTAGCCTTTGTTACGTTGGTCCCAGCTCTCTGCAGGTCATTCACTAGGTCACTGGGATTTTTGCTCATTGTTCATGTGATCATTTTGACTCCACGGGGTGAAGTCTTGCATGGAGTGCCAGATCGAGGGATGGTATCAGTGGTGTTGTATGTCTTTTTATTTTCTAATTATTGCTCCCACAGTTGATTTCTTCACCCCAAGCTGCTTGCCTATTGCAGATTCAGTCTTCCCAGCCTGGTTCAGGGCTACAATTTTGTTTCTGGTGTCCTTCGACAGCTCTTTGGTCGTCCCTATTGTGGAGTTTGGCGTGTGACTGTTTGAGGTTGTGGACAGGTGTCTTTTATATTGATAACAAGTTCAAACAGGAGCCATTACTACAGGTAATGAGTGGAGGACAGAGGAGCCTCTTAAAGAAGAAAATACTTATTTTCCACCATAATTTGCAAATAAATTCTTTCCAAATCAGACAATGTGATTTTCGGGATTGGTTTCTCATTTTGTCTCTCATAGTTGAAGTCTACCTATGATGTCAATCACAGGCCTCTCTCATCTTTAAGTGGAAGAACAATTGGTGGCTGACTAAATACTTTTTTCCCCACTGTATCTGGTTGATTGCCCACAAATACTATTATATTTAATTTTTTTTATATTTGTTTAAATAGTAGCTGACAATATATAGTATTCTCCCAGCAACAGTCAAATGTATTATTATATCCCCTTCAACTGAAAGGTGGAAGAGGGTATTAAAGGAGTAGTAAGATGGCAGCCATGTTCATTATGTTCCTACTTGTCGTGACAAACAGTCCCAAAATCAGAGGGTTAGGAGGGGGCAATGGACAAAGCCAATTGGGCAACTGAACAGTGAGCAGCACCATTTCTTAATCCCTTAATCACATTTATTATAGCACCTATGGGGTTATATTGCCAGGATCTGATCTATCTCTAATTCCGGCTGCCACCAGCAGGTCTCAGCTGTAAGTAACAGCCATTAACTGCATGGAGTAGGCTCAAAATCCCATTACCAAGCTCATAACATAACTGTATGTCATATGTCTTTATAGGACTCTTGACATCTCCTGACATGTCTGTTTTAGCAAATACATATGTTTCCTGTAACATAACAATTCTGGAACATCTTCTCTTAAATTTATTACTGAATCAGACAGCTTGGTGTTGCCAACTTGGGATGTGTCTCTTAAAAGTCTGACCTTTGTCCGGTCAGTGCTGGCCCTATCAGTGTGTGCAGGGACACACTCCTGAAATCTGGGATGGTAACACCCAGCTGACAGATTCAGTCATACATTTCTAGAAGGAATAACACAGGAACAACACAACCCAGAGACATGAGAGAAGATGCTCGAAGATTGTTATTTCAAAAAGAACACAAAAAATTCCCAAAACAGAACCGTCAGGAGAGGTCAGTGTCTGAAACCTTAAGCTTTATGTTCATTAATTTAAAAAAAAAGTCTCACCTCCATTCTTCAGAAATGATCCGGTTGCAGAAAAACAACACAGGGAGAAAGAGAAAAGAAAAGATTAGCAACATATGATAGTACAGGCTAAGCAGCTGACTGCCCTATTTTATCACTGAGTGATGATAACAATTTATATGGGCTGATTTTGCTATTTATTATGTTTGTGAAACTGGAGAACAGCCAACACAGAACACTGGGTCGTGAAGAGCTTCATCAAATCAGTCTCAACATCTTACAACTTTTTATAAGCATTGTCTATTACATTACAATACTGAATACAAGAAAAAAAATATGCTGCGAATGGTATCATTTGTACAGAGAACATTTGGGCAGATTTATTAAGGCAGTTGCGCCAGAATTCCGTCTCAATTTGAGCCAAAAACCAGCTTTTCGACACATTTACTATGTGTTTTAGACAGTTTCATGAAAAAACTTTGAGATTCTCCGTTCACATATTTTGATCAAAAAATGTTTAAGCTGCCCACGACTTTCAATGTGATCTCAGGTCAGGCAGTCCTATGCTATCTTTACCTCTCAATAGAGCCAAATCCAGGCCTCTCACTGGGTCAACCGACCTCCGTTATCCAGAGAGGAAAAAAATAAAAAACACCAAACCTGCAAGCTGCACTTTTATGACAACCTGTGAAAGTGGGCGTAGTCAGAAAACCAAAATGGAGGCACCCCTTCCTCCCCATATAGATTAAAAGCTTTTAATCCTCTCTGGATAATGGAGGTCGGTTGACCCAGTGAGAGGCCTGGATTTGGCTCTATTGAGATATTGAGAGGTAAAGATAGCCTAGGACTGCCCGACCTGAGATCACGTTGAAAGTCGTGGGCAGCTTAAACATTTTTTGATCAAAATATGTGAACCGAGAATCTCAAAGTTTAGACAGTTTCAGACGCTTCTGCGCCTCGTCCGATGAAGGGGGTGTGGCGTCGTAAAAATGGGCACGGTTTCACGGAAAGGGGCATGGCTTAAATGTGACTAAAAATGCACCAGTATGTGCGACCAAATTCTGGCGCAAAAGTAAGCCAACTTAAAGATGGTACAAACTGAGATTTCGGCGCATTTTAAGGCTGTCTAGTCTAACTTTACACTGTCTAAAAATAAGACACTTTTGATAAATCTGCCCCATTGTCTTGGAGGACAGGGTGTTTGTTTCTGTGAAGGTGAATACTATTTTTTTTCCATGGAAATGTGGAAAAAAATCTGCAAAATAATAATAATAAATTGAACATGAACCACTTAATTATGACCACCAGCTAATATCAATACTAACCATCCCTTACAGCACGGACAACAGCTAGACAGACTGGGGGTGACTCAGTAAGGTCCTGCTAGATTGTCAAAGGTATCTGGAGCCATACTGACTGCATCCCACAGCTGCTGGAGGGTGTGTGGGGAGGATACATACTGCGAACATGACCAGTGAGGTGGTCCTAGGGATGCTCAGTTGGGTTCAGGTCTGGGAAATTTGGTAGCCAGGGTAGGACTTGGAATTCTTGGTCAGACTTCTCAAATCAAAGTTGGACATTTCTAGCCATGTGACATTTTGCATTGTCTGGCTGGAATATCCCATCCGCCCGAGTGAAGACAATCAGCGTGTATGGGTGTACAAGAGCTGCAAGAATGGATTCATTCCCAAATCAGTTGAGGGTGCCTTCTACATGGATGAGTGGCCCAGAAAGTACCACAAAACATTCCCTCGATGGTAACATTACCACCACCAGCTTTATTCATCCAGCAATGGTTGCAGGGTGTTTGTTCTCGTGCCAATGTCCATCCATTCGATGAAGCAGAAAACGTGACTCATCGAAGAGGTTACCCTTTGCCAGTCAGCTGAGGTTCAATTCCGATATTGCCGTAAAAATTATAGCCTCTTCTGCAAATGCAACTTCATTAGCAGAGGTGCAGTGACCATTCTTCTGCTTTGGAGCCCCATACGCAGTAGAGTTCACTGAACTGTTGTTTTAGACACATGTCTAGTTGCCGCTTGTTTCATGTTGGTGGTGAGCCGCTCAACTATACTGTGTTAGTCGCCCCTCACACACCTTTGTAGCTGACACTTACCTCTCACTTCAATGGCATGTGGTATTCTACAGTTTCCATGTTGCCTCTTTGCAATAACGCCATTTGTCTACTCACAATACACTTTCACCACAGCAGTACACAAACAGTTCACAGAATGTGCAGTTCCAAAAATACAGCCACCCTTCCACAGAAAGTCTATAATCCTCTCTTTTTGAAACTCTTTAAAAGGGATTTGCCAAGAAGTAAGTTCCTTACCTAGCAGGCTGATACTCCCCTCTTGAGGCTTGAAAAAAGGGGCGGTGTTTCCGTATTTAAAAAAAACAAGTACCTCCTCTGTGATGTCATTGCACCACCTCCCATGCACGCTCATTCATGCTGTTTGACTATTCCACAGGGGATAACTGTATTGTGCACAGAAGAGAAGATAAGCTCTGAGCAAGCAGTGTTCTTTCATTTGTTCACAAACTGATGCAGGGGGGGGGGGGGGGGGATGAGCAAGGAGCGTCTGCATGTTTAATTAGATAGTTACATTAAAACCAGTAGATTATCTATAAAAAAGACAAAGGATATTTTCTCCCCAGTCCCTTCAAAACTCATTCATATTCCCTGCCATCAGATAAAAAGTGCAAACAACGCAAGCGCGGCCAGATCAGCTCCTGGTCGTGCCTAATGTAAACTGTCAGGAACTAAGGGCATGTAAGGAAGGCTGTAAATCCCACGTCAACATTAGATCGTGGAAAACTACTTTAAGTCGCAGGATATATGTGCAGACAGCCTATCATAAACTTTATATACCCACCAAGCCAGCTCACCGCACATATCTTCCTTCTTGAGATATGTACTGGCAATGTCAAAAATAGGAAGTGGTCTTAATAATATGACAACTGTATTTTATTCTTAAATTGCAGATAAACTTATAACAATGTATCTTGGTAAGATGCCAGCCATGAGTCACAAATAGGAACCATGTTATAATTTGATACCGTCTAGTGGTCAGAATGGGAACATTGTTTCCATTACCTGAAGTCAGAACATCTGAACTTCAATTAGGATCATTTTCTTTCTTGCATTAAGATTTAATGGAAATTCTGTCCCTAACTTTCATTATTATATCTTTCCACATCTTTATGTTCATTTTAGTTAAAACCAACAGACACAGACATATTTGTGATAAATTGACATACCGAACCACACTCACAACTCGAACAATGTTGGGAATGCACTTCAAACTCTTTTCAAAATGAAGCCAGCTTTTCTCCCAGGCTATCTGCTGTTACCAACAGGGGATCTCCCTCTATGAAATCATTGTGCCTTAACCCCTTAAGCCGGAACGCCTGAAAGTATTTAATGACCAGAACATTTTTTTAGTTTTGGCCTCCTTCCCGTTTAACATTTAACTTTTTTTTTTTTTTCCAATGACGCAGTTGGATGAGGGCCTCGTTTTATTCGAGGACAAGTTGTACTTTATAAGGGAATAGTTTAAGTACACTTATAAATAATTGCGGGTATTTTTCTTATTTTTTTACTATTTAAAATTTTTTTTGTTTTTTTTATTTTTTTTTTACACATTCACATTTCACATTAATAACTTGTTAGATTAATTCTACAGGTTTTATTACGGTCGTGTGGATACCAAATATGTGTAGGTTTTTTTTGTTGCGTGTAATTTATGTAAAATTTTATTTTTTATTAAATATTTATTTTTAATTTATTATTTTTTTTTTTATTCTTTTTTTTACAGTTTTTATGTTTTTTTTGAAACTTTTTTTGATCCATGAGGGAGAATGTTTATACATTTTTTTTTATTTTTTTTTTTACACTTAGTAATGTATTAGCATATTCATATATGCTAAAAACATGCTAATCTGTGTCAGTCTGACACAGGCCAAGTGATTAGGACAGCACACAGTGCAAACCTAATCAATGGCTTTCTTACACAGACAACTCTGGGGGCCATGCTAGGTCCCCAGAGCTGACTGTGCAGCCGGGTCCCTGAGCTCTGTCGGGTGACCCCGGGGGTTCCGATCACCCGACAGAGCAGGGGATCCCTTTGATTGCGCTGCCGGTTAACCCCACCGCCGCAATCAAAGGGTTAAAGCATCGGGTTGCGGAGGTTACCTCCGTCCCGATGCCTGCAGGAGATGCTCGGGATCGGGGCATGTGTAGTTCAGCCCCGATCCTAGGGGCAGCCCGTGGCCCCCGGGCGCCGCAAACCCCGATGTCTGCAGCGACGTCAAAAGACGTCGCTGCAAACCAACGACCTGCACCGGCCGCCGTCAAAAGACGGTGCGCGGTCGTTAAGGGGTTAATAAGGTATATGACAGGATATGTCAAAATGGATTTACCCCTTTTAACCCAATGACTAATTTCTACATATTCAGTAGTTACACAACACTAGAAAAATAACATATTTTAGTGCCTTTGGGCTGGTTTAATACATTAAGTTGGATGAAGGCGGAATAGAAGTCTTTATAAGAGTTGCCACCTCTATAGTAAACCATTGGCAGAGCTGGTAATTATACCAGGGGGGTTGGTGCCAGTGTAACTTTGTGTCAGAGGTATAGGCCTGGAGAACTCATGAGCTAGACCTCTAAGGAAAGGCAGAAACCTATTCCACTGTGAAATTCCTATAAGAACGCGGAGTGGTATGGTTGACACTCCTTAAAGGGATTTTATCATTTCATTAAATGGTCTTCAGAATAAGGGGACAGTGAAAACAAGCAACTTTGCAATTGGATGTCATTAGCAAAGCTGTCTTGTATTCACAGTTTCCTTTATCTTGTGTTTTTGTTTACACTGATATCCCGTCCTTGGGCGAATCCCTCCGGATCCCTCCTCCTTGCATTTCACTAGCTGAGAGCTCATTTACATTCTGTACAGCCCCCGGTCGAATTCACGGAGCTGTGTATCTCCCTAAGAGTAAGGGACCGTCACAATTTCACTTTATACAGGCAGAAGAAACAGAATTACACTGAAGGGCTTACACAATCAGAAAATAGCACAATTTGTGTCGATCCCTGCCTGACTCAGAGTTAGGGGCTGTAGCATTTTCTCTCTCCACACCCAGCAGAAACAGACTGCAACAGATTCTACAATGAGAAAACATAACAGTTTTGTCCCGGTGCCTAACTCTCCTGCATAGAAGTGAGATCTGTGCCGTTCATAGAGCATCTCCAGCTGTGAGAGGAGAAGGGTTCAGTTGCTCAGTCTAGATTGAATGCAGCCTGTGGTATGTATACAGCTCTTACAAAATAAGACTGCATAGGGAAAGACACAGTGACATGTGGACTCAGAGGAGGGGTGGGGGGGGGGGAGTCTCGGGAGCCAGCATGCACAGTGAAGGGGGGGATGATGTCACCCAGCTGGGAGGAGAAGAAACACCCCTGCATTTCCAGAGTTGAGAAGCTGAGAGCAGTGTGAATCAGCCGAACTAAGGAAGCGAAACATCCTCTTTAATGCAAGAATAGGTATGGTTGGCCACTCTTGTCGGTAAGAAAGCGAGTGGTATGGTTGGCACTCCTTTCTGGTTCTTTTGGAATTGTGGGGAGAGACGATGTGGGACTCACTAAGCTGAGGTGTACCGGTGTATGAATAACAAGACAAGACAACTGCTGACCGGGAGAACTGTGGCTTTACTTTCCTTGTCTTCCTCCAGCAACGACAATCGCAGTACAATCCAGTCGCTCGCACCGAGATTCAAACAGCTCTGGAATCATTCACTCACCCAGCAGTACCCGAGGGGGCTTCCTCCAGCTCAACCTCACTGCTCTAACCTGACTGTCCTTCAGTGGCTCTTCCACTCAGCTCAGGGGGCTTCCACGTCCGTCCTGCTGCGTTTGAGGCCTCCTGCCCCTTCTTCAGTGCACTCCGGCCAGAGGCGGAGTTCTGCCCCCAGCTCCCTCCCAGCTGGCTTGCTGATAACCGATGACTATATACAAGTCCTATTTTCTCACCTAGCCCTTCCAGGTGAATCTGCCTCCTCTCATCTCCCAGCAGGGGTGGTGAGGATACTCTCTGCTACCAATCTGGCAATCTCAGGCAGACTTCTCCTAGATTTTCTAAAAGTCTCACTATATATTTGAATCCCCCGCTGCTGGCAACTAGCCCCCCCTGCTGCTCCACAGAGACTCCGCTCCCTATTGGCTGAGGGGTATGACTCTGCTGTTACCGGGAAGACTACAACTGGGGACAGAAACCTCAATGTTAACCTATAGCCTACTGAATCTAATATTCCTATTACTGCTATACCTAAGACTTTATAATACACTTACACTACTTTCCTAAATAAAGATATCTAACACCCTTACACACCTCACATTCCAATTACAGTGAGATATGTTTTCCCTATACTGGTGGTGGCTACACGACTTATAAAATGTATGTCGGGTCACTATCAGCAGTATCAAAGCTGCAGAAGACAACGGAAGACTAATTGGCTCTGTCTTTATATGGACAGTAACCATATACGAAGAGTTCATATATGGTAACAACCTAAATTTAGAGGGTATTATCATCAAGCCAATGAGAACTGCTTTCAAGGAGACAATAAGGTGGACATGTATGAGAAGTGGTGCCGCCTCGTCAGTCGTACTTCTCAGTAAGTCAGTGTAGCATCCGTCAGTATGAAAGTGTCACAGCACTTTATAAATGTGTGGCATTGTGAGCCACAATGGCACGAAATGCCCCCATAGAATTGCCGCCTACAAGTGTTGGCTTTGGCCCACGACAGTCTATATATCTGTCGGACAGGGGCTATGCCAGGTTTTTGGCTCAATTCACGCCAGAAAACTGGCGCAGCCACGTTCATTTACCCTGACTGCTAGATCAATGAGGGGGCCTAGTGAGGTGATGAGCTACAAGACTACAGATATGTAACATTAACCCCTCCACTGATCTTTGCATTAACTCTTGCCTAGACCAGAGGTGATCTTTGAATTACCTCTATATGGCTATACTGCTCTAGACCACAACAGATTGTAGGGTTAACCCCTTCCCTTTCCTAGACCACTGGGAATGCTTACATTATCACTGTTTGCTTACACAAGCTTCTCTGGGTTACCAACCATGGCCAGGCTGGTGACCTCACTCCCTGCTGTGTCTTATCAGCAATACTGAGCTTTTTGCTCAGTCTCTGATCTTATCTTTTTCACTGACAGAAGCTTTAACCTCAGTTTCTGAACAGAGAGAGAGAGAGAGAGAGAGAGAGCAGGATTTTGTGCTGTCAGGCTGCCAGGAGACACTTATTTTTGTATGTAAATACACAGTGTGATATAGAAGAATTACTCTGCTTATCTTGGAAGCCTGCTCTCAGGTCAAATACATCTTGCTTGGACAGTGTTATTTTATTTTCAATGCCCTTTTATCACCAATGAGCGGCTGAAACCCCTTAGATCTAGGCGAACTGGCACATGACTGGGGGAGGGAGGGACCTTGAACGCTTTTAGTAATTATTGTATATAGAGTATGTAGTTGGGTGTTTTTTTAAGCTGGGGTTTCCCCTTTTAGAAGTGGAGGAGTGTCTAAGTGAGGGTTGTACAATTGGGAGGCTGGATTTTTTGATGATAGGTAACTTCCTGTTTCAATTGCCTCTCTCTCTCGCATCAGATGGAATGGAAGAAACTTCTGTACAGCATAAGGGGAGTATAACACTGGCATCACTACATAGCACTGAGCACATTCACAGTATGGACTAGTGTAGGGTGTAGTATAGTCTGGAGTTGTTAGTGGGGTGTCTTCTACAACACACATAGGATTGTATCCCCCTCAGACACCATTCACTTCAAGGATCTGCCTCACTCCCTGCTCCTCTGTACACAGACATAGCGGATACTTCATACATTAACACTGTTATCATCCCCATGTGGTAACTGCAGCTTAATGGTGTGATGGTGATTTTGAGGTGTGTGACAGGAGGAACAGCCTTAGGACAGCCAGTAGCTATAGGCAACAGATGTTACTCTGCTAAACATGGTAGGAAGACACATATAATAGGGACAATGGTGAGAAAGAAGCAGAGGAGATAATACAGATGAGGATCAGTATGGAGACTGATGAGAGAGGAGCAGAGGACATTATAAAAATGAGGATCAGTATGGAGACTGGTAAGAGAAGCAGAGGACAAAATACAGATGGGGTTCAGTATGGAGACTGGTGAGAGGAGCATGGGGCATTATAAAGATGAGGATCAGTATGGAGACTGGTGAGAGGAGCATGGGGCATTATAAAGATGAGGATCAGTATGGAGTCTGGTGAGAGGAGCATGGGACATTATAAAAATGAGGATCAGTATGGAGACTGGTGAGAGGAGAAGGGATATCATGCAGAGGAGGATCAGCATGGGCACTTGTATTTTATCCACACATGTTACCAGTTGTATCCAGCTGCTGCTGTGTGCGGATTCTCCCTCCATGTATATTTATATTGTTGTATACAGGTCAGTTATAGAATCCAGTGCTCTGTATGGTTAGAGCAGGATAGTAATGCTGCTGTGTTTAGGGGGCTATAGTGATGGGTATGTGTCCTTCATGTTAGCAGTGAGCAGGCACATGGTCTGAACGCTCCATGTTAGCAGGGTATATGGAGGCCATGGTGGGTAGGTCACTAGTCCCCTCTCTGATATATGTAAGCCCAATACACAGGGAACAGTTTACTTTTCTAAATATCATTACATTTTGCTCCTGTTGTCTTGTGGTTATCATCCATGACACAGCTGCTGTTTACACTGCTAATCCTCAATTTTGTGTGTTACCTTCAGGTGTTATTTAAAGGGGTTGTCTCGCAACAATGATTGGGTCTTAATTAAAAGATCTTTAAAAAACAAGCAACTTTGCAATATATGTTCATTACAAATGTCCTACTGATTTTGAGTTATCCCTGGTAGTAGGAGTGCATCAGCTCCTCAAATCACTATAGCAGCCGACCTGTTGATTGTTATCTCACTGGCTGCCAGTCCTGGTGACTCATCAGCTTCTCAATACAGGTCAGAGCACAGAGCCCCTCCCGCACAGTATGAGGCCACTTGTGATGCTTCTGTAGGGGAGGGGGAGGGCTCTGGCTTCTGTGTCTGTGTAGCTGTGCTGCCTGGATTAACCCTGTGTGTGCCTGCTCCCTCCTGCTCTCTACACAGATTGAGGAGAGCAGAGGTGAGGCTGATCTGTGGGCAGTAGGATGTGATAGCAGTGAAGTCCATGTGTCTGTGGAGCTCTGACTATACTAATAGAACAGATCAGGGGGGCATGTGAATGGTTCATATCTCTCCCTGCTCTCTGTATTAGTGACACATTGTGATTATAGTAACACACTTCACAGCTGCCCTGTGTCTGTTCTGATGGGAGGACCGTGTTTGTGTTTGTTGTTGCTTGAGATTTCCGTGGATATTTGTATGCTAAGCAGGGGATAGAGGAACACTTACATCCCCCCCTGCTCTGCTATTAGCATACACAGCTTCACAGACCTCTGGCTTCATAGCCGCTCATAGATCAGCCCTCTCCCTGCTGTCTCCTGACTCTGTGGAGAGGAGCAGCAAGAGCTCAGCCACAGCACAGTGCAGCTGATCCAGCAGTGAGCAGCAGATCTAGGCAGGCACACACAGGGTTAACTCTGGCAGCAAACCCCCTCACCCTCCCGCTGCAGTCCGAGGAGGAGAGCTGCCTGTGTGCTGAGGGAAGGGGGGAAGGGAGAGGAGAAGAGGCAGACAAGAAGCACGCCCCTGAATTCAAAAATCCTATGCTGCCAGACACACTGAGGTAGGCTGAAAGCCTGTAGTGAGACAACTCCTTTAAGATGGTGGTTGTCATTTGTGAAGATTATATAGGGCTTCAGTCAGTGGTTATCATATCCAGTCTGCTATGGCTCTTGGTTATTGCTAATTATTGGAGATTCCTATTATTTAATCAGGTTTTATGTATAGATGAATGAGTAAAGTGACTGGAGTATGTGCTGGGTGTATGGGGATGGTGAGGGGAGTGTTTCCAGGAGGTATTAATTTCTTATTCTTAGAATTTTGGGGCTGAGGGGTGATCTGCTGGGGATAACCCAGGCTTTGTACCTAATGAACTACAAGAGCCTGATTTTAATTGTTTGCAGGGTGTATGGTCTTCTGCAGCTCCAGTATACACGGCAGATATGATATGAGGATTGGTGGTCACATTTGGGGAAAGGGTGCAGTAGATATTAGTGCTGACTAGCTGAGGAGCAATCAGATCTATTCCTGCACATGGTGAGATGCAGCCAACCTCTTGGAGCCAGACTAATGGTCACTCCTAAGTGCACTTTATGGCTGCCAACAGGATATAGTTGGCATTGGGCTATTATGGGTTATTGTCCACCAGCCTCCAATCTTGTTGCCTTCTCCATGTTATTTTATGTATTTTGTAGCTTGTGTTGTTTGTTATCAATGACATATATGTATATATTTGTAGTTATTAGTATGGTACATGTAGTAGAGGATTGTGTAATACCTTATTTTCTGAATATGGTTCTGTTTTCTGGAGTTTATAAAAAAAAAAGAGAGAAATTAATTAAATATCTATCTGTCTGTCTATCTATCTATCTATCTATCTATCTATCTATCTATCTATCTATCTATCTATGAAAGATATTTAATTAATTTCTCTGTTCGTCCGCTGGTAATGAGTCCTGAAGTTACTGATAGATGTGGGTATGACCGCCGGTTCAATGTTTCTGATATAATTATATTTTATGCTGCCTTTTGGGTCCTGGTGGTTTCTTGGTTGAGGACATTCTGTATTTCGGGTGTCTGCAGTAAATGAGGGTTTGCTGAGCAAGACAATGGGGCTAGAGACTGGGGCGTAACTACCGGGGTAGCAGATGTAGCGGCTGCTACGGGGCCCGGGCCCTTAAGACGACCTGGCACGTCTGCTACCTCGGTAGTTACGCTCCTGCACCTGCCGCCAATGGACAGTACAGTTCACTGCCGGCGGGGCAGAGCAACGGGGCCTGGCGCATCCTGCCTCTGAACGCACAGGCCCTGTGTCCCGGTGTTCTGCTCTTCTAATCCGGCCCACAGTGCTGTAATAGTGATGTAATAACAGTGACAGTGACGTAATAACGTCATATCATTGCGTCACTCGTGCCAAGCACAGACCCAAGAAAAAAAAAATTAAGCTGTTCACATCAATTTAACTATATTGTTCCTAATTGCAATACTGAGTTACAACAAAAATTCATAAAAATAATAAAAAAAGAAAATAAAAAATAAAGAAAAATAAATCACCATAAAAATTAAAAAAGGGAAGATTGGTGATTGGCAAACCTATTATTACACAGTTTTTTCCCAATTGCAATACCTGGGTGGCACCACTGTAGCTTAATTGGTTTATGGCTAATGGTTTGTGGTATCTGCTGGCAGTTGATGGAGAATTTGGTTATCAACAACAACCATAATCTTACACTGGTTTTTCTAATTTCATTACCTAGGATGTACCACTGCAGCTAATTTGGTTCGTGGCTAGTGTTTTATGGTATCTATTATCTGTTTCAAGAAATATTTGGTTATCCACAATCATTATTTTACTCTGGTTTTTCTGGATGGAATATTCAGATGGCACCATTGTAACTTAGTTGGTTTTTTTGGCTAGTGGTTGGTGGTTGGTTGTGGGTCTACTGGCTATTCAGGAAGAATTTGGTTATCAACAATCATAATTTTACACCGGTTTTCTAAAGGTAAAACCTTGGATGTGCCACTGTAGCTAATTTGGTTTGCGGCTAGTGGTTTGTGGTGTCTGCTGGCAGTTCAAGAAGAAATTGGTTATCAAAAACCATTACATTGTCACTGTGGCTAGCTTTGGTGTGTGGCTAGTGGTTTATAGTATATGGATAACACTATATGGAAACATGGTTTATTTTTTACTGGGTAATGATATGTCTAGGAAAGTTTGAGGATTCACCACAAACACTGAATAATGCTAAGACTGTCATGAAGAACCATGTCCCCTCCTCTCACACCTTTTTACCCATTTAAGCCTGGACGTTGTCTTTTGATCAAAATGACTGCAACCCATCTGTGGACGGTACCTCTCCTTCCCTTTAGATTTATTTCTGGATTTGCAGAAAGTATCAAAAACTGCATTCATGAATTCATTATAAGGGCACTAAAGATATGTTATCTCTCTGTGCCCTATGTATATGATGAAGCAAGGGTAAGTACTACATTGGGAGGTTTTGGGTATTGGGTTTAAGGGTGTTGACCATGTAAATAAATGCATCCACAGCTGTTGCTATGGGGCACAGAGGTTTGGAGAGTGGGGGGAATATTAAGGTATAGAAACTTTTTATTCTTTTGTTGGGAATAATATGTTACTGGCTTCCTGCTATCTGTGTGTTTTTTTCTTTTTAACTATATGGCATTATTATTCATATTTAATTATTGTTGCTTATGCTGCTGTTTTACTTGACTGTCATTATATGGCAGGGACACATATCATTTTGCTATGCGGTTCTGTGAATTCTAGCTAGGCTTCTGATGTAGTCATAACAGGATAACCCCAGTCAATTTGCCTTATTAGATCTGATTAGGATACATATATATGAGACAATTAATTTTTGACAAACCTGATAGCAAATTTTGTTGTGCGGTTTTTTTGCGTCCCAAAACCCCCCTTTGGCTTATTATCAGCCATACAAGTAAACAGGCCCGGTCTAGTTGCTACAATGTGCAACTTGGAGAAAATGACTTCACCTTATTTTTTTCCCAACGTTCTGGTAAAAACCTAATAAAAAAAGTACATAAGTGGCAAAAAATCATTTTTTAATTTTGATCACGATAAATCATGCACACAGAGTTTAACAAGATATAACAAGTAAACCTTACACTAATTGTTACCAAAATTTGATTCTGGCTGACCTGAATTAAAGCACTTAGATTTGGGTTGAATTTGAATCAATCCAAATTCAAAGTGCAACATTTATTATGTGTCTTATCTGTGCAAATAAGCAACTGTCTGCTGAGTATTCAACAGAAAATTATTGGGGGACATGCAGGGCCGTATTTCCACACCACCCGGGCCACGGCCTGGGGCGGCCCTCCTAGGGGGGCACTGCGCAGGATCCTTTTTTTTTCCCCCCCCCCCAAAGGCCCCCCCTTCCCGAGTGGGGGGACCAGGAAGGGGTAAAATTGTGCGGGGGGGACCCCGGGGGAAGGGGGGGGGGCCATGTAGCTCGTGGGGGGTCCGTAGAAACTTTTAAACTTGGACACAGAGCGGCAGGGGACAACGGAGCCCCGGTAGGAAATAGCTTCTCCCTTCCATCGTCCGTTGTTTGACAGACATCACCCAGCAAGTGCGCTGATGCTGTCTTTTCCCCTCATGGCCGTGCGCTGCGGGGGACAGGAGGGGGCAGGCTGCTCCCCCACTTCTCAACAACGCGGGCCCGGGCCCTGAAGAGGGAAAGTTCCGGAAGAAGGGGAAGGGCGCGCGCCCATCTATCCCTCAGTACGAACATGGCCCCAAAAGAGAAGAAGACCGAGGCCCCCCCGCTTTGGTCAGGTAAGTATACGGGGAGAGGAGGGGAGGAGGGGGGGTGGAGGCGGTAAAATTTTTTGGGGGCTGAGGCAGGGTGAAACTTATGGGGAGGGAGGCAGGTGAAACGTGAGTGGGGAGGGAGGCAGTGAAACTGGTGGGAGTGGAGGCAGTAACTGAGGGGGGAGTGGAGGCAGAAAAAAACGTGGGGGGCGGGGAAATTAGGGGAAGGGGAGGGGGTGAAACGTAGTGAGAGGGTTTTTAGGAATGGGGGAGGGGGGGGAAGGCGGGGGAACTGTATAGGTCCCAGACTTAATGGAGCTCTGGGGTTCACTGTCATTAATAGGAGGTATCGGACTATATGGAGCTGTCTTCCATATAATAGGGGGAATCAGCCCATATGGGTGCTGTCTTATCATTGGAGGTATCAGATTAAAAATTTGGAGTTTTATATATATTATGGAGGTACAGACTATATGGAGCTGTCTTCTTTAAAATAGGGGGTTTTCAACTTATGGAGCTTCTATCATATAATAGGGGGTTTTCAGGGACTTTTATGGGCTGTCTATCTAAATGGAGGTATAAGACTTAAATGGGGCTTTTATGGGTGGTTATCAACTATATGGAGCTTCTGTCATATAATAGGGGTATCAGACTATATGGAGCGTTATCAAATTATAAATGAGTATCAACATATGGAGCTGTCTATCATATTAATGGGGAGGTTTCCCAGCTACATGGAGCTGTCTTCATATAATAGGAGGTATCGGGGACTATAGGGAGCTGTCATCGTAGAGGTATCAGACTATAGGAGCTGTCTATCATAGGAGGATCAACTACAGGAGCTTTTTATCATAAATGGGATATCAAACTTAAAAAACGTCTCATAGGGGGTACAAATATGGACTTCTATCATGGGAGGTATCAGCCCTAAATGGAGCCTCTATCATATAATGGGGGTATCAACTATATGGAGCTTTCTATCAATATGGGAGATATGGATTATGGAGCTGTCTATATATAATGGGAGGATCGACTATTGGAGCTTTTTATTAAAATTTTTGGGGGGTTTCCAGACTTTAGGGACTGTTGAGAGCCCCTTGGGCGTTATGTGTATGACCCCCTGACCATCTCCCTATATAACTTTTTAACCTTCCCTCTAACTATGAACCTGTCAACTGTGAAGGCGGGGGTCCCAGTGTCTTCCCTGTCCCTCCCCCCCTACCACCCCCTTCTTTTTCTTAGAACTTGGGGAAAATTGAAGTCTGGTTCGTTGCGGGGGTAGAATTCTGTCATAGATCATACCATATACAAAACCCCTAAAAACACAATCAAAAAAAAAAAGCGGGGGAAAGGTAATGTACAGGGTTTGGGTTTAAAAATAAAAAAATATTGGTTTTGACTTATTTTTTTAAACGCATTCTTTTTTTGGTTTAAATCAAATTTTGGGGGAAAGTGGGCGGCATCTTGTCTTTTTTCAATATTCCCCAACATTGGAAGCTGGGTACGGCTTTTTAAATTTAATTTCTTCTTGATTAGGGTTGTTATTTTTGGTAATTTTAAAATGGTAAACTAATTGGGTTAAAAGGGGGGTGTATTAGGGTTTAGTGCCTAGGGCAGCACGACCTATAAATACAGCCCTGGGGACATGTATGAAAACTGTCTAGGTGTAAGGCTATGTCTCCACGGCACACCAATACGGTCATATTTTCGATGGTTTTAGGATGAAAATACGATCATTCAGGCAGCCCCATAGATGACGATAGAAAAAACAACCTGTAGTATAATACGCCAGCAAAAAAATGATAACGGACTACGGTTTTTGCGCAGAACCTGACAAAAACCCTGTTCCTGCATTGGACAAAAAATGGTTGACTTTCGACCGTTTTTTGTCCGATGCAGTGGGGATTCAGCCTAAGACTTTCTTTGCTGTCCCAACACAACCCAAACAGGCTCCCCCTTTATTTTTTTTTCAGTGCACTATATGAAATGAAATAGGTGCTCTAATTGGTTGCTATGGGCAACATAGAAAGTCTTAGACAGTTTTCATACATCAAGCCCATTGTGTATAAATAGGTAATGTACATTAATTTTTCTTCTTGATCTAATTAACTTTAGAGTACATACACTCATGTGTTGTATTCGTCAATACAGTGTCCATAGACTACTATGGACCCATAGAAGACCTCAATGTTCCTCTGATTTTACATGGTACAGAGTTTCTCTTTTAGAGGGGTTTTGCCATGTTGCTATTAGCTGACTTTGCAGAATGAAGAGAAGGTCGTGCTTGTGCATCTGTCTTGTGCATCTCTCCCATCATTCACATTTCTGGAAGTTCTGAATATACTTGAGCACACTTTCTATGAGCTTACCCCAGAAAAGGTTTTACAAGATGCCAAAACCCCTTTAAAGATTTGTACAGAATCTAAAAGAAATAGAATTGTACCATAGTCCAATGCATTCTATATCACAGAGATATTCTCCAGTAGTAATGTAAACCACCCAAAAAAATATAAAGTGGGGAAAATAAGTATTTGCGATTTTGCACGTTTTCCCACCTACAAAAACGGAGAGGTCTGTAATTTTTATCACAGGTGCACTTCAACGGTGAGAGACAGAATCTGAAAAAAATCCAGAAAATCACATTGTATGATTTTTAAAGAATTAATTTGCATGTTATTGCATGTAATAAGTATTTGATCACCTACCAACCAACAAGAATTCTGGCGCTCACAGACCTGTTAGTTTTCCTTTAAGAAGCACTCCTACTCTTCAATCATTACCTGTATTAATTGCACCTGTTTGAATGTGTTACCTGTATAAAAGTCACCTGTCCACACAATCAATCACACTCAAACCTCTCCAAAATAGCCATGACCAAAGAGCTGTCTAAGGACACCAGGGACAAAATTGTAGACCTGCACAAGGCTGGGATGGGCTACAAGACAATAGGCAAGCAGCTTGGTGATAAGGCAACAACTACTTGTGCAATAATTTGAAAATGGAAGAAACACAAGATGACTGTCAATCTTCCTTGGCCTGGGGCTTCATGCAAGATCTCGCCTTGTGGGGGAAGGCTGAGTCTGAGAAAGGTCAGGAATCAGGCCAGAACTACGCGAGAGGACCTGGTCAGTGACCTGAATAGAGCTGGGAACACAGTCTCAAAGATTACCATCATTACCATCATGAATTAAAATTCTGTAGGGCACCCAAGGCCCTTCTGCGCACGCCAGCACATGTCCAGTTTGAAGTTCGCCAATGACCATCTGGATGATCCAGAGGAGGAGTGGGAGAAAGTCTTATGGTCAGATGAGACCAAAATAGAAATTTTTGGTATCAACTCCACTTGTCATGTTTGTAGGAAGAAGATAGATGAGTACTGTACAACCACAAGAACACCGCGCAACCATGAAGTATGGGGGTGGAAACATCATACCTTGGGGTTGCTTTTCTGCAAATGAGACAGGATGACAGAACCGTATTGAAGGAAGGATGAATGGGGCCATGTATTGTGAGATTTTAGTCAACACCCTCCTTTCATC
The DNA here is from genome assembly GCA_025379985.1 of Phyllomedusa bahiana. NCBI lineage: Eukaryota > Metazoa > Chordata > Amphibia > Anura > Hylidae > Phyllomedusa > Phyllomedusa bahiana. The sequence continues at coordinate 40,312 of JAODAL010031487.1, forward strand.
AGTAAGAGTAAGAGGTCATGGCTGGTTCTTCCAACATGACAATGACCCAAAATACACAGCCGGGGCAACCAAGGAGCGGCTCCATAAGAAGCATTTCAAGGTCCTGGAGTGGCCTAGCCAGTCTCCAGACCCGAACCCAATCGAAAATCTTTGGAGGGAACTGAAACTCAATATAGACCAGTGACAGCCCTGAAACCTTAAAGATCTGGAGAAGATCTGTATACAGTGGTGGCCAAAAGTATTGGTACCCCTGCAATTCTGTCAGATAATACTCAGTTTCTTCCTGAAAATGATTGCAATCACAAATTCTTTGGAATTATTATCTTCATTTAATTTGTCTTCAATGGAAAACCTGAAAAAGAATTGTCATAAAGCCAAATTGGATATAATTCCACACCAAACATACAAAGGGGGTGGACAAAAGTATTGGCACTGTTTGAAAAATCATGTGATGCTTCTCTAATTTGTGTAATTAACAGCACCTGTAACTTACCCGTGGCACCAAACAGGTGTTGGCAATAACTAAATCACACTTGCAGACAGTTGACATGGATTAAAGTTGACTCAACCTTTGTCCTGTGTCCTTGTGTGTACCACATTGAGCATGGAGAAAAGAAAGAAGACCAAAGAACTGTCTGAGGACTTGAGAAACCAAATCGTGAGGAAGCCTGAGCAATCTCAAGGCTACAAGTCCATCTCCAAAGACCTGAATGTTCCTGTGTCTACCGTGCGCAGTGTCATCAAGAAGTGTAAAGCCCATGGCACTGTGGCTAACCTCCCTAGATGTGGACGGAAAAGAAAAATTGACGAGAGATTTCAACGTACGATTGTGCGGATGGTGGATAAAGAACCTCGACTAACATCCAAACAAGTTCAAGCTGCCCTGCAGTCCGAGGGTGCAACAGTGTCAACCCGTACTATCCGTCGGCGTCTGAATGAAAAGGGACTGTATGGTAGGATACTCAGGAAGACCCCACTTCTTACCCCAAGACATAAAAAAGCCAGGCTGGAGTTTGCCAAAACTTACCTGAGAAAGCCTAAAATGTTTTGGAAGAATGTTCTCTTTTCAGAGGAGACAAAAGTAGAGCTTTTTGGGAAAAGGCATCAACATAGAGTTTACAGGAACAAAACAAAGGCATTCAAAGAAAAGAACACGGTCCCTACAGTCAAACATGGTGGAGGTTCCCTGATGTTTTGGTGTTGCTTTGCTGCCTCTGGCACTGGACTGCTTGACCGTGTGCATGGCATTATGAAGTCTGAAGACTACCAACAAATTATGCAGCATAATTTCGGGCCCAGTGTGAGAAAGCTGGGTCTCCCTCAGAGGTCATGGGTCTTCCAGCAGGACAATGACCCAAAACACACTTCAAAAAGCACTATAAAATGGTTTGAGAGAAAGCACTGGAGACTTCTAAAGTGGCCAGCAATGAGTCCAGACCTGAATCCCATAGAACACCTGTGGAGAGATCTCAAAATTGCAGTTTGGAGAAGGCACCCTTCAAATCTCAGGGACCGGGAGGAGTTTGCCAAAGAAAAATGGTCTAAAATTCCAGCAGAGCATTGTAAGAAACTCATTGATGGTTACCAGAAGCGATTGTTCGCAGTTATTTTGGCTAAAGGTTGTGCTACCAAGTATTAGGCTGAGGGTGCCAATACTTTTGTCCGGCCCATTTTTGAAGTTTTGGGTGAAATGATCAATAATTTGATTTTGGTTTCATTCTGTTTTGTGTTTTTTCATAGCAAGCAAAATAAATGAATATATTAATACCAAAGAATTTGTGATTGCAATCATTTTCAGGAAGAAACTGCGTATTATCTGACAGAATTGCTGGGGTGCCAATACTTTTGGCCACCACTGTAGAGGAGAGGAGCAAAATCCCTGCTGCAGTGTGTGCAAACTCGGTCACACTTGGAAACATCTGGCCTCTGTAATTGCACACAAAGGTTTCTGAACCAAAAATTAAGCTCTGTTTTTTTTTATTGTATCAAATACTTATTTCCTGCAATAAAATGCAAATTAATTATTTAGAAATTATAAAATGTGATTTTCTGGATTTTTTGGGATTCTGTCTATCACAGTTGAAGTTTACCTATGATTAAAATGAGAGACCTCTCCATTCTTTGTAGGTAGGAGAATCACCAGAGTATCCAATACTTATTTTCCCCATTGTATAGTGTGAGAAGGAAAAGTTAATGCAAATAGTAATGCAAAGCAATTGTCTTTATTCAGGATGTAACAATTACCAATTGCCACAATCATTAAAAACAAACAATGTCAGAAAACAATGGGTTAAAATCAAATAAAGGCATGAGACAAAAAGGATAAAAACCACGAAAGACAAATAAATAGAGCGAATGGGTGTTTCAGAATATACTTTCAAGGCATGGGCTCAAAAAGTGTGTATTTTAACTAGAAAAAAAGGCAGGTGCAAACATAGCTAAAAAATAAAGCAAATGGTATTCACCAATAGAGCTCAAAGACAGAGCAAGCACTAAATACGTGTTTGCTCATAATAATAATAATAGAGCCAATATCAGAAAAAAACAACTAATACCTGAATAAAAAAGGCATAAGTAAGTACAGTATTACATATCACAATAGCATCCACCAGCAGCGCCCCACCTGCATTTCGCCAGGACATCGGCTTTGTGAAATGTAATATGGTGGCACCCACCCAGCCTATGGGGCTGTAAAATGGAAGCATACAGACTTCCTGTGAAAACGTGCATTGCTTATAGGGGTGTATTTGCATATAGCAGAAAAGGCCCAGTAGAAAGCCTCACCAATAGGACTTGCAGCAAAGAAAGTAATCTTACGTACCTGCTGATTACTTTTTTTAGCAGCAGTTCTAGTTAAATATTTGTTTCGTTTGTTTCTTTGTTTTCCCATCAATGCCATTTGTGACAAGGGCAGGCAACAATTTTTTTAAAAATCTTTCTTTATGTTACATTAAAGTATACACCAATAAACCACACCATTAAAACCACCAACATACATAGTAACAAAAGAGTGGGTTTATTTAGGCAGCAAGTCAACAGTCTGGACTGACTTTGATGACTAACTTTCCTAAAATGGAAGGTCTCGTCTGCAGTGGTTGTTGTGTACCAAAAGGAGTCCAAAGAAAAATAACTGTTGAACTGATGACAATGTCATGGGCATCCAAGGCTTACTGATATATGTGAGGAGCGGAGGCTTATCCAGCCGGTCCCCTCCTACAGATAAGCTGCTGCAGCGCGAACTGTGGTAAACAGTAATGAAGACAATTGATATAAATATGTCAGAACACACAGGACATTGCAGCTTCTCGTATCTAGAGCTATGTAGCCACATACATTGTCTCACAAAAGTGAATACACCCCTCACATTTTTGTAAATATTGTATTATGTCTTTTCATGGGTCAACACTGAAGATGTGTCACTTTGATACAATGTAAAGTAGTCAGTATGCGGCTTGTATAGCAGTGTAAATTTGGTGTACCCTAAAAATTGCTCAATACACAGCCATTAATGCATAAACCAACAAAAGTGAGTACACCCCTAACTGAAAATGGACAAATTTGCCTATTGCCATTTTCTCTCCAAGGTGTCATGTGACTCATTAGCGTTACAAGGTCTCAGGTGTGAATGGGGAGCAGGTGTGTTAAATTTTGTGTTATCACTCTCACACTCTCGCATACTGGTCACTGGAAGTTCAGTACAGCACTTCATGGCAAAGAAGGACTTTAAAAAAAAAAAGAAGTGTTGCTCTACGTAAAGATGGTCTAGACTATAGGAAGATTACTAACATCCTAAGCTGCAGCACAGTGGCCATGACCATACAGAGGTTTAAGAAGACAGGTTTCATTCAAAACAGGCCTCTCCATGGTCGACCAAAAAGGTTGAGTGCACATGCTCAGCACCATATCCAGAGATTGTCTCTTCAAAATAAACGTATAAATCCTGCCAGCATTGCTGCAGAGGTAAAAGAGGAGGGGATCAGCCTGTCAGTGGCGAGACCATAAGCTACACACTGCATGAAATTGGTCTGCATGGCTGTTATCCCAGAAGGAAGCTTCTAAAGATGATGCACAAGAAAGCCTGCAAACAGTTTGCTGAAGACAAACAAACTAAGGACATGGATTACTGCAACCATGTCCTGTGGTATGATGAGACCAAGATAAACTTATTTCATTCAGAAGGTGTTAAGTGTGTGTGGTGGCAACCAGGTAAGGAGTACAAAGACAAGTGTGTCTTGCCTACAGTCAGGCATGCTGGTGGGAGTGTCATGGTTTGGGGCTGCATGAGTGCTACTGGCTGTGGGGAAATACAGTTCATTGAGGGAACCATAAAGGCCAACATTTTCTGTGACATACTGAAGCAGCGCATGATTCCCTCCCTTTGGAGACTGGGCTGCAGGGCAGTATTCCAACATGATTAGGACCCCAAACACCTCCAAGACGACCACTGCCTTGCTAAAGGAAATGAAGGTAAAGGTGGTGGACTGGCCAAGCATGTCTCCAGACCTAAACCCTATTGAACATCTGTGGAGTATCCTCAAATGGAAGGTGGAAGAGTCTTAAGTCTTTAACATCTACCAGCTCTGTGATCTTGTCATGGAAGAGGATCTCAGTGGCAACCAATGAAGCTCTAGTTAACTCCATGCCCAAGAATGTTAAGGTACAATTTGTACATTTTCACTTAGGGGTGTATTCACTTTTGCTGTCAGTGGTTTAGACATTGATGGCTGTATGTTGAGCTACACTGTTATACAAGCTGTACACTGACTACTTTACATTGTATCACAGTGTCATATCTTTAATGATGTCCCATGGAAAGATGTAATACAATATTTTCAAAAATGTGAGGGGTGTACCACCCACTTTTGTGAAATACTCTACAAGACATTGGGCCACATGTATGAACCTGTTAAGGTCTAAAACTCACTCTTTTGCCCATAGGTTACATGTGGCCCATAAAGCACTTACTAACTCTGGTCTACTGCCAACAACATTGACAATGAACATGTCAGCATCTAAACTGGAACATGAAGTAGTAGAAGAAGAAAACCTGGTCTGGTAAATCACATTTTATTTCACATCATCAAGGAATCCCTGGTGCAATGGGAAAGAGAGAGATGGTACTAACATGTATTATGGTTAGAAGGCAAGCAAGCAAAGGCAGTGTGATGCTCTAGGCTATGTTCTGCTCGAAAACTTTGAATCCTGGAATTCATGTGAATGCTATTTTAACATGTACCACCTATCTAAATGTTGTTGCAGACCAAGTATACCACTTTATAGCAGCATTATACTCTAGTACCTGTGTCCTCTTTCAGCAAGACAATGTCCCAGCTACTCTACAAAAATTATACAGGGATGGTTTGAGAAAAATGGCAAAAGGTTCAAGATGTTGGCTTAGATTCCAAATTCTCCAGATGCCAGACTGATTGAGCATCTGTAGGATGTACTGGAAAAAACAGCCAAATCCATGGAGGCCCCACGTTGAAATTTACAGAGCTTAAAGGATTTGCTGCTAAAGACTTGGTGCCAGATAATACAAGGCACCATAAGTGCTCTTGTAAACTCCATTCATCGATGGGTATAGAGCTGTTGTGGAGGCACAAGGGAGGGTGTTTTAACCCCTTACCGCACCAGGACGTATGCTAATTGCAGCTAACACTCGATGGCTACAGCACCGGGAGCCCACAGTTGGTTAATATGGCAGCTAGAAGCCTTGTGAAAGTTTCCATCACTGCCATGGTCTCTGTTTTACCATTTCCTGCCCCAGACAGGAAGTAGTAAAACCAACATCTTTGTACACCCTAATGCATTGTACTACTACTTAGGCTGTACAAATGATTGTGCCCCCTAGTGGTGAAGCACCCTAGGGGGACGCAAAGCTAAAGTAAAAATAAAATCTTTTAAAGTGTAAAAAGAATAAAAAAAAATAAATGTTCAAATCACCACCTTTTGCCATTTTACAAATAAAAAAAAAGGAATAAAAAAGTTACACATATTTGATATCACCGTGTCTAAAAACCCCATTATTAAAATTCAGTTATCCGTACGTGAAAAGAAAGAAAAAAACAATTAAAAAATTGTGGTTTTTTTGGGTTTTATTTCAGCCCCTAAAAATGGGAAAAAATGTAATAAAAAATCCCATGTATTCCAAACGGGGTGGGCAAAAAAAATACACTTCAGCCCGCAAAAAATGCCTCCTCACACAGGTCTGTAGGTGTTAGAACAGAAAAGCTATCGGTCGCAGAAAATGGCACCACGGTGCAAATTTCAGTAATAGACAATGTTTGGAATGTTTTTACAGTACCAAAACATAACGAAAACCATACAGGTTTGGTAATGAAGGATTTGTATCAACATGTAGAATACAAATAATGATAAGAAAAAAGCAAACCCAAACAACGCCAGCTGTCGGATTGTCCGCGCTCATATCCGCTATGATTAAGGGCGGATAGGTGCCCGATATGCATGAGCCACAACTTGGCTATCATCTTTTTGGGGGATGCCACTCTATAGAGGCTTCAGTCATTATTTTAATGTTTCATGAATAATGTCTTGCTATTTTAGCCGGATTCCACGTCCTTGTTGCTGCATCAATTTTTTTTAAAGAATACAAAAAAATAATAATTTTTTTTTCCAAGATTGAACGCCGTGAAAGCAATTTCCCGCAAAACATGGCCAAGTGAGGTTTTTTTTTTTAAAATTTTGGCCCCCCCACTTGTGTTTTTGAGTTTTCTCTATATTTAGGGGATGAAGGGCCCATTAGAAAGTACATCTTGTAACGAAAACTAAAAGCCCTAATATGTCTATGTAGGTGAAAAAATGGCTTTGGGAAGGCGAGCAACGTTATTTTGACTATGGTGTGTAAAGGAGTTAATGTTATGTTTGATAGTTGTAAATAAATAACGAGGTATTAAGTGGTAAGCAGTTTCGAATAAGTAAAATATACTCACAGCTTTTCCATTTTCAAACCACCTGATAGAAGGGGCAGGAATACCGGATGCTGTGCACCTTAGGGACACTTCCGAACCAAATGTTACTTCTTGATTTTTGGAGTTTTATGACCCGGAACCCCCTTTGAAAAAGAACCATTTCACAAGGTCAAAACTAATGTGTTTTTAAAAATTTCATTATGAAATTCAAAGTCATAAAAAAAGCGGTTAAAATTATTTTTTTTTTTGAACCTCCAATTTCCCCCCCCCCCAAAAAAAAAAAAAATTAATAAACAGAAGTTTGCAGTTTATATGTAGATACACAATAATCCTTTAAAAAATAATTTGGAACAATTATGCAATTATTTGTATAAATCTAACAGACAGGGGAATAGGTGGACTTTTATAATTTGTTGTTCTATACTTCTACAGTACCTTGAGACTTCTGAATGCAAACCACCATAGGTCCATTTATGGAGGATTGAAAAATTTTGTTAGGGGAGGTACTGGGAGATTGGAGAAGAAATATATTGAGGAGATCACTTGTAAACAGCCTTGTATGACATTGTTAATATTTTAAATTGGATTAGATTGGCAGTGGTTAGCCAGTTAACCAACATAGAAAAAATAAGACAAGAAGGTGGTATTTAAGTGGAGTTTTAAATGTTTTGGTTGGGGGGGGTAAAAGAGGAGAACCCAAAAAGGAGAAGTCCGGGGGTGTAAGGGAAAATATGGTATATAGAATGCTCAAGTGCACAAGAGAGTAGAGAAAACAGGAAAAAAGGAAGGGAAAACCGGACAGGGCAATAATGACTTCCTTTTGTTCAAAAATTTTGAAAATGAAGGGATGCACTCCCAAATTATATTAAGCTTGAAAAGTTTCCCCCTGCAAGATAAAAGGGTTGCGGACATCCATATTTTCTAACACAAAATATATTTAAAAAAAAAAATTTTTTTTTTCGGGAAAATCTGAAAACCACGCCCCTTAAAAAAAAAACAAAACAAAAAAAAGGGGACCTAATAAAAGTCCACCTACATCACTTACACGTTTTGCACAGAATGGCTCTTACTCATAGCTTGTTGTAGGTCGCATATAGAGAAGTTGAAAACAGAAAGGTGGACCAGTCAAATATTTTA